>WEKX01007992.1:0-14327 GCA_013390025.1 Pitta sordida
TTTCGAGCCTTATCTATACTGTGATACCTAAAAACCATTGTCCTGAATTCATGATCTGTCTTTAAAAAAGGTAGTACATTGTGCTTCTAACCTCAGGGCACAACTGGAGGAACCTGCAATGATCAGGCAGGAGGTTTGAAAAGTTGTGAAGCCCATGATTTGTCCTTACGTGGAACATGACTCTGCCATGGAAGCACAGCACACAAGGGAGGTCAAATACATATGTCTTCAAATGTTATATAGGCACCCAAAGGATACACTCAATTGGTGGCTGCCAGCATCACAGAGATAGTGTGAACTGTCTATTTTGGGTCTGTCTGAGCCCATAGCAGTCCTCATAACGCTGTGCTTTGGAAGGGTGTTAATACCCAAGCGTTTTGACTACAGCTGGGCACACTGTCCCTTCCCCCTAGCTGAGGACGAGATTCTGGGAGGGGACATGAGCAGGCCAGCTGACCCAGACTGACCAAAGGGATATTCCATACCATATGATGGCAGCTCAGATATAAAAGCTGAGGAAGGGAGCAAGGACTTGGGGGGGCACTCATTGTTCTTGACAGTTGCCTTCTAAGATGTGTAGGGGCCTTGCTTCCCTGGATGTGGACACCTCTGCTGATGAGAAGTAGAGATTAGTTCTTTTGCTTTGCTTCTGTGTGGGCTTTTGTTTTGCTTTATTTGTGCTCATATTAAACTGCCTTATTCATAACCACTCTTTGTACATTATCTTATTACTGGAACTGAGTGAATATTCGGGTCCCTGGCATCCAGCCAGAGTAAAACCCATTACAACTGTCCCAGGAAGCCTCTAAATTGCTAGCTGCAAGAAGAAAGAAACTGTATTGGGCAGAAATTGCTATTCATATGATCTGCTTGAAACTCTTTGATGAGCATCTGACAAGTGCTGTAGAATTTGCATTAGACTGTCCAGAAAAGCTAAACTTACACATGCTTCCATTAAAAACCCAACCAGATCAGCAAGGATATAGGAGACAGAGGATGTAAGTTTGAAAAACTGTGGACCTCATTTGGTATTTCATACTCGTCTTTTCTTCCTATATACATTCTTCATTTTTTTAAGGTTCAAGTCTTTAATTTCAATTAAACTCAAAATTTGGGTAAATGAAAGCTGTGTATACTATTTTTTTTTACTTTTTATGAGTCAAATGACCTGTTTATATAATCTTCTTCACTTGTTTTAGCCCATAATCTTCCATGTGAAGTTTTGATCATGGACATAAATTCAGCTCACAAAGTAAATCAGAGAGCATTTTTGACAGTTAGGAGACCACATTCACTCCTAGCAAATTGTAATCACTTTTAGTTAAATTACACTCAACATGAATTTTGACTAGAGTGTTTATCTACTGTGAAATGGATAAACAAATTTTAAAATGCCTATTAATAACTCCGTTTAGGTATCTGATGGTAAAATAATTCATGTATCACTTTGGAAACTAATGAGGATGAACTTGTAATTTCTATTTGAGAATAAGCACTTAGAACTATATCATAGATTAGTTTACAAGCACTCTCCTAGATTTTAGAACTGTAAAGAGTATAAATGAATAAAAATATTTTGATTATATGTGATGGAGGAAAGAGAGTACCTAAGCTATGCATAACGCATCAAAATTGGCATGCTGGATTCAAGGTCCTATTAAAATTATTAGAAAGAAGAGTATTTAAATTATCTTTTTTTGTTTTCTGATAATTCAGAATAAGATCCAAACGTTGACATAGGTACATTCTTCGTAATTTCTCTGACATACTAAAAAAACTAATGGTATCCTAGAAGTACAAGATAATCAGTCACCACAGTAGAGCATTAAAAGGTTAATTTCAGCTCTAACAGAAGTCTAATTCCACTGTAAATTAACAGAACTAGATGCATACTATAAAATTATTTTAGATCATTGACTCCCAGCTTTGTAAGAAAACAGTGCAATTGTCTCGCAAAAGGAAAAAAATACACTCAATTTCTAAAATAAATTTCTTGCAGTATTGTTGTGTATGTATAATTTAAAACACATTTTAAAAACTGATGTATCCGAGTTTATATACTGCTTTCTAGTTTTTTAACCAGTCATTCTAATATAGAAGTTCGGGTGTTGGTCCCTTCCAACTCAGAATATCCTGTGAACTGTGTTTCTAGGTTTTGTTATTGTTATCCTACTACAAAAGTATCTAGAAAATAAAGTTGAGCATGTAAACACTGAATTTGGTTTGAGCTTGTTATTTTTCAAAAATTCATCAGATAAATTTAAAATCAGATTAGTGTCATTTTTGGACATTTGGTTCACGTTCTTTACAGTTCTTAAGTATTTATCATCTTTACATTGAAGAAGTCTTTGGAGTATTTTTAATCTCTTTTCAGTTCATGCTTTTTCAATTTTCAGCTGATATGAAGGAGAGATATTTAAACACAGTTTGCAGCTGAATTTGAAGAAGCTGTTTTCTTTACTCAGACTAAACTCATGTAAACATACACCATTGTTCTTCAAATTAGAAACAGAACTTCTTAAATGGAAAAAAAAGAAATTTAGAGTATGTCTTGAAGAAAGAAGGCAAAGAATTAAAAACAATACTCTGATTCATGCACAAACATCTCACATCTAGTTTTAGTTTTCACTTGTCACTGAGTAAATTTATCCTTTCTTGTATATCCTTTGCTATGAAATGAAGGATATCTGACAAGCAGGAGGACCAAGAAATCACAGAGTAGCTTATGATGTAATCAGGAAAATCTTACTTAATGTACAATAAAGGCTATAGTTGAATAAATTATAATCTGATCATATCAAAATACAGTATAACATCCCTTTTTGATGGTAAATAATTCAATGTGGAAAGTGAAATGAGGAAGGGTAAGTTGTTAGAACCAGGTGAAAAATGTACAGCAATTTCCATCTGGCTTCTCCGTCACACAACTACAATTTTTCACACCAGTGAAATGCCAACAAAAATAACTAATTTATTCTGTAAATCTTGAATAAAGTTTTTGGTGACTCAGGCTCAAACTTCTTTTTGTGCGATAAGAGAACTCATAGAAAAGGTTTGTTCTCACAATAGTCCATTTGCTGCTGCCTCCTTTCTGAGCTGGGGAAAGCTAATTAAGTTTTCTGGCACAATTTCTTTCTACATTTTACTGCGTTATGCTGGCCACTGTGGAGGTAATAAGCTTGGTTTACCCACCTACACAGGCTCACAGACGCAGTAAGGTTGGAAAAGACCATAGAGATCATCAAGTCCAACCTATCACCTATTACCTAATCTAGCCAAACCTGTTACCTAACCTGTTGCCATCCTGCTACCAACACACCATCCTACAGAAGTAGAAATACAGGTTAGGCTTGACTTGGCTTCCTTTTTTTATGTTGGGGTCTAAATTATGTGCATGCTGTTCAGTGTGGAGAGCATCTTCCACCAGTGAAATCTCTGGAGCTCTGGTGCCCCTAGCCTTGTGGAGTAAACAAAGGAGAGAAACATGGCACGTAGAGAGGTTTTGGCATAAGTCTAGACTGAGTATGTAGACACATCTGTACCTTCTCCAGGTTGGCAGACCATAGCATACCCGACCAACATACCAACTGTTTTCCCTAACTGGCTGAAAATCTTATCACCACACAAAGTGTACAAAACACTTCGAAAAACCTCAGTGCACTGTTGCAGGCTCCACTTAGCCTATGTGCTGGAAACAGAGTTTGAGTCCTCCATCATGAATGTCACTACAGTGTGTGTTACACTATGCATTGGACACGGACAAGTCGCATTTAGCTCACCTTCAGTTGTAACTCACATATAAATTTCAGGGAGCTTATGTCTGAGCCTTCATCATATTAACCAGAACCAATTACTCAGAGAAAAGCTCTCTTCAGAAAAGTGACTAAATATTATGTCAAGCCAGTTCTCTCTTTGCAGAGAGCAGAAAAGGAAGTAGCCCTGTAACAGGTAAAAAATGAAATTGCTATTCAGCCTAAAATAGTTTATAAACACCTAAATACTGCAGAAAATTGTAATTCTAAATGCTGATGTGAATGGGCTTTTGGCAAACCTATTTGATATCTCTGCTCTACTGTCATACATGGTCTGATAGCTGCCATTGCCTGACAGTCATTTCAGTAAGCATTATTAATTTTTTTCTCCTACAGGTAACAATAACGTTTTACATTCACAGTGTATACACTCCTTTTCCCATTTATAACAACAGTAAAAGCCCATAGCTCTTGAAGAAATGCTACTTGAAATTACAAAGGTGATGACAGAAAAAACAGGTTAAAGCACCCGTATCTTGCCTACCAAAAAATGGATAAAAGAAACAAAACAGTTATGACAAAGTGTGGGGAGGTTTCCAAAAATTACTAACAATCTATACTGAAAAATGAAGAAAATGGTCATTCACAAACAAATCTTCCTTGCACTAGGTAGAGCACATATTTAATGGTATTAGGTAGTAAGAATAGAATCCACTGCAACTAAGTTTAGTACCCAAAATGTGGCCAAGTTGTTCATCTTGATGCAGAGCCCTGATGCATAGGCTCTCTAGAGCTGAGGCAGAAATGAGCAGATGTCTCCGACAGAAAAATGCTTATCCTATCATCCTAGACTGAATTTCAACCCTAAGTTTTTCATCTGGTTATCTGACTGTCCTTCTCTGATCTTAAAGCAATTTAGGTCAAGTTTAGGGAATTTTAGGGAATCATAAAGCCATGGGATACTTTGGGTTTTTTAACAAAAAGCTTAAAACAGTGGTGTTATGGTTTAGGGGGTTTTCTGCTGCTTTGGTAGTGAGGGGGTTAACAGCTCAGCTCTGGCCTGAGCTCTCCGTGCTGCCATGGCCTTCAAGGTTAGAGATAAAGGCAGGCGTCTCTGCCGAATAACATACTTGGGAGAGAAGAAAAAAAAGTTCAGTAGTAAGATGTAGCGTGCCAGCTCAGAACCTGCGTCGGGAGGCTGAAGGTTTTGAAGGCCCCCAGGCCCACGAGAGAAGGGGTAGAGATGTTCTTCCAGGCATCCCGCTGCTGTTTGTGAATTGGACTGACCATGGTGAAAACCTATGGACCAAAGAGAGAGAACCAGGACCGCAGAATCCGTCTAAGCATTAAGACTGAAGATGGAGAGGTAAAAACTGGACAACACTGCTGATGTGTTGGAGCCCAGAGACAGAAGCCTGGAGCTAGCTGAGAGCTCCGCAGAAATCCCTGGACAGACTTTTTTTGGGCATTGTTATAGTATCTGTGTACTTTTGGGATGGGCTCATTATGAAGCAGAAAAGCCAGTACTTAAAAGCTGCAATCCTGGCTGTGACTTCTGGACAACAGAGAATTTTTCAGAAGAACTGTCGTCCTCAGGTCGAGATCTCACTTGGGAGGGGTCATGAAAGACCTTTCCCTCTTGTGAGAGAGAGAGAACTTTATGGAAGGGCAGAGAGATGGTTCCTACCCTGGATCTGTTCAGAAATGCCAACCTGCCTGGTTTACCCCTACCCTATGTTCCCCCTTTTTCTCCTGGTGGAAAAGGGAATATTACATCTATTGTAAGAGAAGGAGGGGTGGGGGGAGAAAGGTTGCCTTCTAAATGATGCTTCCCTTGCAGTTCTGAGCTTGTTAGTTAGAAAATAAACCCTTTATGTTCTTTATTTATAGTTTTGCCTTGCTTCTTTTGCCTGTGACCAGTTTTATTTTATTTTCCAGTTTTATTTTCCAGTTTGTTTTTTTTAGTTTTCTCCTTCATGAGAAGTTGGGGTGGGTCTCTGGCATCCAGCCAGGGTCAAACCACGACAAGTGGGAAAAGTTCCCTTCAGTCCCAACATCCTGCTCCTATTGCAGTCAGACAATCAATATTTTTGTAATAGGAGCTTATTTTTAACTCCAAATTTTGCAGTCTTTCATTGAAAAATGGGCAGGATGGATACATGCCACGTGTTGTGTTGGACAAATTAATTTCCAAAAAGAAAGCTCTACCGTGGGATAATCCCTGGATGGGACCATCCATCTTTTCCATCAAGTGAGCCAGGAGTTGCTCAGAAGAATAAGGAATACAGACACTAGCCACATCCTCATGACAGACCTGGTCCTAAGGAACCTGAACCAATTGCTATGAAAACATTATATAATGACTGAAGGACATGTGCCCTCACACACAGTTAAGGAGAGGTTTACATTTTGTCTGTTTAATTTTTATCTTTGTGACTCAGAAGAGAAACTGCAAGTCACATTAACGCTGCCTAGGGAAGGGGAAATATCTGAAGCCACTCAAACAATAGCAGTTGCATCCCAACATACTTTGTTAAGCAGCACATGTTATTGACACTGGGAAATCCCATGTCAGTGGATATGAAATGTAACAGACATGCGTAAGCTCTCATGCATTGGTTCCTCAGCTGATTAAAAGAAAAGAGTCGGAGTCAGTGAAGCTGCAATAATGCATATTAGCTCAGAACTCAGCCCTAAGCTTCTTTAATGCATGTGGTTTTATTTCTTAATAATTTATTAAGCACGGTTTAAAAGACAAATCATTGATGGTGATTCCTGTCACAGAGAAAGCTCTCATCCTACCTGCATTCTCTCTGACAAGGAAACACATACAGCAGTCAGACTTCCATTGTACACAAAGAGGGATTCAATTGCTTAAACATTGGCATCTGTTGCCACTTGAGACATCTCAAATGACCCCACGTGGTCTCCAGCTGCCTGTCTTGGAGGACATAGGTCTCTTGTAAGTCCTGTGACATACCCAGGACATCTACATGGGTCTAGTAGGTATCCTGGGGTATATCAAACAGCAGTAGATATTCGTGTTCAAGGTACTGAATCCCTCTCAAAAACCGCAAGGATAGCCAAAATAATGTGTATTACATAGGTCCTCTTGATTTGTTGTCTGCTTCTTTTACTGTTTTAAAAAAATATTGGTAGCACATTTTAATTTAGTAGCATTTTTGTAAGATAATTTTTTTTAAAAAGGGATTTATTTAATAATGTTTTAGCTCTACTGGGGGCTACCAGAAATCAATTTACACACAACGTGAGATATCATATTCTACCTCCTACCAAAGGGTACAGATCTGCAGGTCCATCTGATGGACAAGGTCTCACGCATTTTAAGCCATCCTTGATTACAGTAGATATTTGCGTTTAGGATATTGAAGCATGCCCAGTTCACAGAGCATGAAGGATATAGAGCTATATGCTCATCCTGAAGAGGGCACCTGAGGCTGGAATTGTTCACAGGAACAGAGCAATATTTTATGTGTCTTAGACATCCGCAAAGCGTAGAGGGCATGACATAGGACTTTAGGATCAATCTATGGCTGGACATCCCTATATTGTCACGTTCTGTAAAACTGCATTTTTAAGAAACTCTTCTGGTTTGGCATAGACTTATCTTATGCACATACTAATAAGTAAATTTGCTAATAACAGTGTGTCCTGGTGCCAATTAGGACAGAGTATGAATCAAATTTAGAGATACTTGACTAACAGAGAGAGAGAAATAAGAACTTTACTGGGAGAAGGATAAAAAAATAATATAACAAACATATTTGAACAACAACAATAACAATAGAACAACGATGACTTAAGATAGCTGGGAAAAAATACACCCTGGGGGGGACCAAGTGCAAAAAGGACCGGGGCACCCCCACGATTCCAGAGGCAGGGGAATAGTGTTCAGGATAGGCAAACCAGTGGAGTAACAGCTGGAGAACCTTTCTCTGAGATGTCTGAGGGGCTGTAGAGAGATCCAGTGGTCACCAGGGGGAAGGCTGCTCTGAGATGGAGAGGCAAGGTCCACAGGGTATTGTGCAAAATAGCAGCAGTAGAGATCAGAGGAGAAAATGAGGACCCATCAGTCTGGGAGATCCACAAACCAGGGGCTTCTGTGAGCCCTGGCAGCTGTATTTATAGGGCCTTGAGCCCCTCCCATATCACATGCCTTGTAGGTGTGTCTCCTGTCATCACATCCTCCCATTGGCCATCACTCAGCCCACCCCAGGCCTTGGGGCCCTCCCCTAGTCACATGCCTTCCAGGGGAAGGGAAAGGAAGATAAAAAGGAACCCTCCATTGTCTGTCTGGTGAAAAAGAGAAAGTCTGTTGCCTAGTCATATGCCTTGTAGGGGAGGGAAGGAAAGATAAAAAAAGAACCTGTCATTGTCTGCTCCAGTAAAAAAGGTGAAAAGTTTTAGAATAAAGCTTTCCCTATAACACAGTATGGCCCAATGTTTTAACAGGTTGTGAAGACTAGAAATAGTTCTGTCTATCTATAAAACAATTTTAAATACTGTTCCTAAAACAGGGCTTTTTAATAGGTTCAATGTAGTAGTGTACCAAATCATCTAAAACAAAGGAGGTTTCTTCTTCAGCATTTTATGTTGACAAATGAAAGAGTCAGTCCACAGTAATCCCTTGAATTTTGTGGAGGGTCGTTTCCAGAAGGATGCGGCAATAAGCAAAATCCACAAGTAATAGTAAATAGAGTAAAGCTGGTAAAAATGGTAAAGACGGTAAAGCCAGGGAAAAGAAACCCACGATGTATTGAAGCTATGAATGGTGAGCTGCAAATATTGAGGGATTACTGAATATGTTGTAGAGACTCACTTGATCTTAACTCCAAAAGCCACTGGAAAAACTATCCAAGATCTTCTCTAATCTACTCAGCTGTATTTAATTTTCTCCTACTACTTGATAAACTTAGTAAACTTAGATGGGATAATATTCAAGACCTTCCTCTGACTGATTGGTTTTCTTTTCTTTTTTCATTTCTCTGTGCAATATTTCCATTGTTCATTGTCCAGAGAAGGTTCTTTAAATCACTTAGGCAGTACCTCCAAGACCACCTAATTACTTTTCTGAACTTCTACAATTGTCTAGGTGATTGATTTTTCAAAATACTTAGATAATCTTCATAGGAAGTTTTTTCACGAGCCCAAAATTCTGATGGAGTTATCTTTATCTCTTAGTGCAGCAAAATCAAGTTCAAGTTGTTGTCTTAATAATAAAGTCACTAGAGTCCTTAAAATTTTTTAAAGAATTCTGTGGGTTTGTTTTGGAAGAAATGTTGGATTTAAATATTAAAGACTCAACAATATTAAAGGCAACAAAATAACAATATCATTGAATTGAATAGATTCTAGAGAGCATTTTGATATATAATTTATATATGTAAATTATTTAGTACTTATGCAAATTAGTCTATTACAAAGCACCCCTGTGTTGTGAATGGCACTTCAGCCCATGGACCCACCAAGTGGTAATAAAATAAATATTGAGATAAAATCCGGTTTTAGTTGAAATTTATGTATGCTGATGCATTAAGCTGCAGAGAATGTTTGAAAGCACAGTGCTTTCTTTTGTACAGAAGACTTAAGAATAAAATCATCTATGCATTTAATGAAATGGCTTTAATAATGGGAAAGTTCACAGGTTATTCTGAGTTGGAAGGGACCTCAGGATCATCTAGTCCAACTCCCCACCAACTAGACCGTGTCACTAAGCTCCTCATCAAGTCTTCCCTTAAACACCTCCAGGGATGGCGACTCCACCACCTCCCTGGGCAGACCATTCCAATGAGTGATCACTCTCTCTGCGGAAAAACCTCCTCCTAACATTCAGTCTAAACCTCCCCTGGTGTAGCTTAAGGCCATGTCCTCTCATTCTGGTGTCGTCAGCCTGAGAGAGAGATCCACACCCATCTGGTGGCAACCTCCCCTCAGGTAGTTGTAAACAGCAATTAGCTTGCCTCTGAGCCTCCTCTTCTCCAGGCTCAACAACCCCAGTTCCCGTAGCTGCTCCCCATAGGGCTTGTCCTCCAGTCATTTCACCATCCTTGTCACCCTTCTCTGGACCCGCTCAAGCAGCTCAACATCCTTCTTAAACTGGGGAGCCCAGAACTGCACACAGTACTCAAGATGTGGTCTGACCAGCGCCGAGTACAGGGGAAGGACAACCTCTGTAGTCCGACTGGCCACACTGTTCCTAATACAGGCCAGGATACTATTGGCCTTCTCCATCTGTTTTATCATGTGAGAAGGTAATAGAGTTGTGTGTGTCCCTTCTTCTAACTGCATTGTGCTATAAGAGAGAATAAAATACTGTAAAGGAGATTGTGAATAGTTTTTCAGCAATTTTGATGTCTTCTTCCAGGTTTAGACCAAGGAACATACACTCCTTACAGGGAATCACCATCTACTCACTGGGTGGATATTTCAAGGACAAGCAACAAACACTCAACCCTAAGTAGGTAATGAAAGTAAAAATTTTTGTAAGCAACTCAAACTGCATTTGTGTTGGCAAAGATTGGTTCCAGGCAAGATGTGAAAAATAAACCAACCTTGCTGTAATTTAGTTCCTATTTTGATGCAATGAAGACAACATTATTGATCCTGATTGAAACATAGTTTGACTACATGTGAACGTAGCAAAGGTCAGATACCATATGTCAAGTTATTTCCTTTTCCTGGGTCTAGTAGATCAGTACTAGGTAAAACCGAACACATTGAAATGTTTGCATTTTAGACAGAAAGCTTTCAAAAGATATAGAAATGGAGAACCAGGGGAGATTTCATAGGTTGTCATGTGTGCTTCCCAGTTGTCTGATTAGGGGGTTTTGTCCTTTCTTCGGGAATAACCTTTCAAAGCTGCATCAGAACTTCACCTTTGTATCAGGGCTTTCTTTTACTCAATATTGTTAATTAGTCTGAAGAATTTTTCTCCATCTTTATTGGGTATTTCCACATACATGTTCTTTCATTTTTATTATTGTGAGTAATCGCATTCTCTCTTCTCTACTAAGCTCTGCAAGTTTATAGTCTTTGTCACCTAATCAAGCCCTTCATGTTCTGACCATCTTAACTCATCCTATCCAAGGCGAACTTACAGGCTTTGAACACTGGGTAGCAGATGAGCATTTTAGGTGAGAGCTTGCAAAGCTTTGTACCATGTACAATGCCCTTTTTGTGGTACTGGAAATTCTTTGACACCTCTAACAGAAGAACACAAATTTCTTGCATCCCAGCAATTTGCATAGCATAGTTATTTATTTTATATAAGTAAGGTATTTTTCCCCTCCCATGCAAAGGTTTCCCACAGTGTAGGAAGTAAGTTGGACTTTGGGGTTGGCCTTTAGTTCTGTTGTAATTTAAGAATGAAGGATTCAAGATGGCCAAAGATGCACTAAAATAAAAATTAAAACAAAAAAAGAAGCATGACAGTAAGTAGCTGTATACAATAATTATTTAATCTAATTCCAAGAGCTACTCACAGCACACATGGAACTGAGCTTGATAGCACTGCCATAGCAATAACAAATACAGTGTAATGATGCTTCTAGACATCTGCAAGATGGTTGTTGGAGTTTTTAATGCACAAACACCTAGAATAATTGGCAAGGCAACATCAGATTCACAGCCCTCCTAAAAGATCAAGGAAATAGCACAAAAATGGAAGAAGAATACCCTCTGGGAAGAACTTTCAATGCCAGCTACCTGGTTTTGTTACCAGTCATGAATATAGTCATGAAGAAACTGCACTAATACACCTAGATTGTAATTATCTCTGATAAAGAAATTTGATCCAGCATACTCGGAGGTAAATTCAGCTCATACTAAATAATCACTCCTGGCTATTCAGCTGAGAGCATTTCTGGTTCAAGACAGAATTGGGAAGGGGAACCACTGAAGAAAACAAAGAGATTATTCCAAATCCTGCACTTTTTGATTCTCTCTTACAAAACCATATATCCTGTTGATACTTTCTTTCCTTTCAGTCAGTGTCAGCAGCCAAACCAGAAAACAGAAATGTTAAACTAAAGAGACACTGCAGTTTTGGAAAGCCAAAAATTTTCAGCAGGGCATGTTGTGCTAGAACAAGATGTAATGATTTTAAACTGAAGGGGGGTCAATTTAGATTCAATATGAGTTTTTTACAAGGAGGATGGTAAAACATAAGAACAGATTGCCCTGAGAGATTTTAAGTGTCCCCAACCTGGAAACATTCAAGGTTGCGTTGTGCAAGTCTCTGAGCAACCAGATCCAGTGGAAATGGAGAGGGGAAGTGATGCATCTTTAAAGTTCGTATCTGGGCCAACACTTTTCTGGGCATAAGCGTAAAGCCAAGCTTAAATGTTTTCCTCAGACCCAGAAGCTATAGAAAAATTACACCAGTAAGGAAAGTCACTTGAAGCCAACTGGAAGTTTTTAGAAATTCACTGTCTATTTCATCCTGTGTTAGCTCTGATAAAATGATGGAACTAGATGAAAGGCATACAGGAATGAAAATAACCAAGATTGAATACAGCAACTAGAATTTGGCCATTTAGAATAAATTACCAGTTGCAATGCATATGCTTAGTTTAAAAAAAAGGCCAATGTGAAATTATATTTTTCTTTCCCTTCTCTTCCTTCTTCCCCTCCCTTCCTTCTTGCCTTGCCTTGCCTTCACTTTCCTTTCCTTCCCTTTCCACATGTAGTACAAGTTTAAGGAGTTAGGGCTGAGAACACTGTTCACATCATTCTAGTGCTAAGACTTAAATCTCCAGCTTTTTTAATTCCCAATGCGCAAAAGCATGAAAGAGAAATAAATCTTTACAAGTTGACATGAACACAGAGTGAAGAGAGGAACTAAAAATATGCTAGTGGTCTAATGTTGTCTATAAATTGCCAGAAAAGAAGACAGTCTGTTGTCATATCACTCAGGCATTGCTATAAAGTAGATAGGGGAAAGAAAATATATCCATAGGTTAAGTTATATAACATTTTTATAGTATTTTACTTTTTTTTGGTTACAGAATTTTCCAAGAGGTGCATACAAAACCCAATAAGATGAAGACAGGCATAGAAAGAGAGAGGTATCAGTCTTATCTCTCAAGAAAAAAAGAGCTCTTCCCAAATTTTATTAGGGGCTTCTGCATTGACCATAACATAGCCACACACACACACAACATGTCCTAAAGGAACAGTGCTAAGCACTGGTATGCTCTATTGAGCTCCCTCTCTGAGTATAGAATTTGTAACATCCTTTTGTTCTCCTGCCATGCAGACTGTCTTGATGGGCCTCAATGCCTCTGATTGGGATTGACAAGCATCAGTAGTGAGATGGCACAGTTAATTCATTCTGTAAGAAATGTCAAGGAGAGAGAGTGGGTTTGATCTAAATATCGTCCCTATCCTCCAAATTTGGTGTTCCTGTAAAATGGAGATCCAAATTCCCAAACTCTACCGGGAGCAGGATGCAAACATATACACAGAGTTAGAGTACTAGTGGAGATCCACCTTAACAACCAAAGACATGTGAGATTGACAAATCCAAACGTTTTCATACTGTCAGAGCTTTTTTGTCCCAAATCAAATTAAACACCTAACTAACTAACTAACTTTAATAATTAGTCACATCAGATACTGAGTTATTGAAGAATGAAATGCTCTTTTTAATTTGTTTATTAAAGTGCTTTTCTATATAACCAACTTTTCCTACCAGTCTAAGAAATCCCTGAACAAAGTAGATTGACTGGGATGAAAAAGACTTTTCCACCACTAAGCTACCTTGGGGGAAAAACACAAACAAAACAGTATTTCAAAAGAAAACTAACATATTACATTGAAATTAATTATTTTTTTAACAAACTGAAATCAGTCTGATGACTTTTTCCTTGAAATAATTTAGGCCTTTCCTGTAGTTTGTTAAATCTGTCAAAACATGGACAAGAATAAGATTAATTTGGTTAAAAGTATATTTTCATGTTATATTTTCTTGCAACACAGCCAATGGTTTCTGTACTGATTTACTTGAAATCATTCCCTCTATATGAACATTTTTTAAAAATATGGCTCCTCTCTTTCTTGTCAAAGCAACAGTGCTAAATAAGCCCAATGAAAATGACACTTTAAAAGAGCTAAAAGTGCTTGTGATAAACTCTTAGCTGGCTGTTAGAAAAACTCTCTGTGATGTAGCCTGTTACTTGGAAAGTAGATAAACTGCTGAAGTGATACCATCTGGCATATCCTATGCTCCAAATAACAATTATCATCTGAATATATTAAAAGATAACTACATTGTTGACTTTTTTTTCCTGTGGGGTTTTGTCTAAATTATTTTTTATTAAAAAATAACATAAAGCCCAATGGAATTTAACCTGTTGGATTTTTTGTGGACCCATGTTAAGGACAGAAAAGTACTGACTGATTACCAGAAAATATTGTAGGACATTTCCCTAGAGTCTTTTTTTTCCTTTCTATCTGTATTTGTAATTACTTTCCTAGCTACATATATGTTTGGTAGCTCATCAGTTACATTTCATTCAAACGATACTTGCATATTTTTTAGATTGTTACATAATA
>WEKX01007993.1:0-45026 GCA_013390025.1 Pitta sordida
CTTCATCTTAAGTTTGCAGCATTTCCTATCCCGTCTTCGTTTATGGACAGGGACAGGCCTCAGAGCCCCCTTTCTAACCACAATCATAAAAACTGTTTCTTCAGGGAGTCAGTCCCACCAGGAGTGGAGTAGAAACCTGTGTTTGTGAAAGAGGAGCCTGTGGTTCCCAGGCAGTCCAGTAATGCTTTGTATATCAGCCTTCCTGCAGGATGGTGCCCTAGGAGTGAAATATCTGCCAGTTCAGCTCCTCTGCAAACCTTCATGGTAAACATGATCTTAACTTTTATAGCAGAGAGGTCTGTAACAGCAAGGCTGTGATGACATGTTAGTCAAGAGACAGAGTTAAAAATAGCCACTCAGAAGAGACACCTATTGTAGAAAAACAATATTGCTCAAGATACTAGCCTCCTGCAGGTGAAATTTTCTCTGCCGCTAAACTGGTAAGAGCCTGCTTAAGCACTGAATCACAACTGATTTCGTCAGCTACTCGAGTACTGTGTTGCAGTGTGACCTAAAACTTTTATGTGGGTGAGTTGACCCCGGCTGTGAGTTAGGGGCTTAATGAAACTAGAGCTGCCATCAAGTAAGATCCCAAGCAAAAACCAAAAATGGGACAACAGCAAGAGGAACAAGGACTGGGGAAGGGGTGTGTGGACTGACTGTTCCAACTTGCTGGGCCTGAGAGATTTCCACCATCTACTCTTTCTCCCAACACCATATCCGCAGCCATGAGTGTTTCCCCTCTGCAGACATGCTCTTCAGACAGAGCATCTCATCTGGGCAGCTTGGCTCTCCTTTGTAGAAAGCATGGCAGCTGGTGATGCTCCTGTCTGCCTGTGTCCCGCCACCCATAGGGGTGCTCCCCTCCTGGAGGGCCTGGGGCCTCAGCCAGGTGTCCTGACAGGCCCCCCCCTGCAAATCCCTGTCACCGCCCTCACCTCCGGCTCCCTGCCCTGGTTTTTCTATAGAGCCACCGTTCTTCACCCCTCCTTTTGTAAATTTAAATCCTGCTCACTAGTACTGCTGACGTCCTCCTGGCCCACCTCTTGACTCCCCCTCCCTGCTTCAAGCCCACTTCCCTCCCGTATAAAAGGCACAAGCCCCCATCAGCTGCCCTGCTTCTGCTTGGTGCAGTGACTGAGAAGGAGCTTTAGTGCAAACAGGTGAGTGCCTTCCTCTATCTGCTTCAGTGCTTGCCCAGGCTCTTTCTTGCTAGATTTCTGTTTTATTTTTGGGCTTTATCTTACCTACACTAACATACCCAGATATGCTCTGTATGTGCTCAGTAACTTTTGTCCAGTTTTTGTAGTGAAGGAGACTGTGCTGAGGGAATGCGGCTGAGCCCGTGGGTATGGTGTATCCCTGCAGGGAGAGCACAGGCAGGAGCCTCCAGTGCAGCCGTGCCACTCAGCCCTGAAATGAGCCATGGTCCCAGGCTTGGGTTCAGCCGGGATCTCATCTCTCATGGGTACTTCCAGTGCTGGTTTTGAACATGAAAGCTATTCATGTTTGCAATGCAGGGGGTGTACATGGCCACTGATCTCCAGTAAGATGCTGGTTTAGGACAACCATGGTAGGTTTATACCTGCTGGATCTGTGGCAGAGCCTGAGTTTGGTATGCTGAGAGCCCCTGTGTGCCCAGAGGCAGAGCCGAGCTGATCTCCCACTCCTTGTATGAGGCAGACCCATGGCAAACTGCTTCACTATAACTTTATTTGTGGGTTTAACTTCCCTCTCTCACAACAATGGAAGTTGCCAGACTGCTGCCACAGATGTTGCTCAGATAGAATTTAAAGATTCTTTCTGCTTGTCACCGAACAGAACTGGCAAGTTGACCAAATGGCAGTGGTGCCGAATTTTGCTGAGCCCTAGGAGCAAGATTATTCCTGAGACTTTTAATTGTGTCAAGTTTTGATGCAAATAGTCAATTTTTAAATTTGTTGATGATTATTTAATGCTTGAAAATGGAGGGCACATAGAGTGGCTGTAGGAGATCTTGTTTTTTTCAATTTTGCCTTCAGAAGAAAACTGCAGGTCTGTGGGCTAAGGCGGGTCTGGACCTCGGGAGATCACAGACTCTCTCTCAGCCACATTACTCTTGAAAATGCATGGGTAAATCAGGATTTTTTTGCTTGGTGACAAGAAGGAGCTGGGTGTTAGAAATGCTCAGGGCCAAGTTTGTGGCATTACCTCTGCCTGTGTTTTTTTCCTATACGTATAAACAATGGTGGGAGAATTAGGAGTAGGAAAAATTAGGGAGGTTTAGAGATGCTGAGCCCCCTGATTATTTAGCGGTGGCATGTTACTGAGGAACCATGGGAGTGATGTGCTTTGCAGAAACCTGAGCCAGGACAAGGGTATGAGTAAAAAGTTCAGTAAACAGCAGTGCTGGAGAAGGTGACTGGGATGGCTGATGCATGGACAGGACCAGCTGGTGGAGACTGAGATACAGCATTGCTTAGGAAGGAGTGTGTGCTAAAAGCTTTTCCATATATTTATGTATTTTAACAACAATGAGCTCAAGGCAAATTTTTCCTTTCTGTATGATGGTTCCGAAAAAATCAAGGTGTAAAATCAGAGAGCAAGTACTCTGGAAAACCTGTCAGCAGCCCTGTAAACACAGCGGAGATGCCTCAAAACACCTTCTTTCTGTCTCACTGAATGTAAGGCTTTGCAAAACATAGAGCAAGAAGAGGCTGGACTAGATGATCTTTGAGGTCCTTTCCAGCCTTATCTATACTGTGAATACTGTGAGATTACCGCAGCTGAAACTGAAAGCAGAATTCAACCCATGTGGATTTGCATGCTAAGATGACTAGTCCTGATTGCTGTGAGATTGTTATGAGATATTCAAATTAGAAAAAGTTAAATTGCAGTTCTGAAATAATGAGTTGAAATCTCTTTACTCTAAGCTGCAATTCAGTGACGAATTGTCAGTGTGGTAAAAAGCCCTTGCGAAATCTACACTGAATACTAGTGGTTTAAGGAGCTTTTGACTGCATTTTAATGAAAAACACAACCAGATTCTCCCTGAGCTTTTACTATGTTGCCTGTTTGGTGTGCTTGGGAGCAGCTTGCATCAAAGATTCTCGTTCCTGCTCTGCCTGTACTAAAAGCAGGCTAAGATTTTGGCATCAATGGGAGAAAAATCGCACCCATACGCAAGGAGAAGCCTCTGTGTGGGCACAGTTGAGAGGATTTTTTTATAGTTCTGTGGTTGTGTATCTATCTATCTGTAAGTGATGCTTAAGTGAAGAGGGCTCCTGCTGACTTCTGTAGGCAGAGGCTCCAGGCTGTCAAATATATAGACAAACCTTGCATGTTACAAGACAGACTGTCCTGGCATGGCAATTGGGAGAGCTGCTGCAAGGAAGCTGGTACATAGTGCCAGAGACAGTGGTAACCTGAGCCTGGGTTCCTTCACCTCCTGGATGCAATTTTCCCATCTAAGCACCTTCTGTTCTGCCCTCCTGTCTCTTGCTGGGACAGACTGGGTGCATTAAAGGATTGGAACATCTACCAGTGAAAACCATAACTGGAAATCCTACTTTTGCACGCTGGGTGTGATGTCGTGGGAAGATCATTCTCTTTCATACTGAAATGCATTTAGTTGTAAAAAGAGTGTGTAAAATGCCAAAGTTAGACACATTTTACAGATGAGGAAAGGATGCTTTAGTAATGGCTAAAGCACACTTTGATGGCCAATGCCCAGGATCATACACAAGTCTAACCCATACAGAAGTCAGCAGTGAGCTCAGGGCCAGGTATCAAGCTGCTCATGAAGCCATAACAGAGGCTTTCACTGCTGGAGGAAATCTCTCCAGTTTTTACCTCAATTGATGGGTCACTGCTTAGCTTTACCTTCAAGCAGAAATGCCCAGGACATCCCCAGCATCAGTATTCCACAGAACTTCCAGCCTTGAAGTGGCTCTGATGGATAGAAACACACCTTTACAGTTGCTGCATTACTTGACCTTGACAGCTTTAAGCCCTTTTGTGTTCCCCATGTTCACTTTTCTCCTTACAGCCTTCCCACCAGTGCTCCGTCATGTGGCATCCAATCTCCTGGACACCACGTGCTCAGTGGTCACCAAACCACTTAAAGCTGGTCACTCTCTATGTGCTCGTGCTCTTGGTATCACTCTGCTTTGCTTCAGGACAGAACAAGCCATTTAAACATCAGATAGACAACAGAAGTAAGTATAAGTCTCACCTGATGTAATGTGATAGACTCGCACATGGTGACTCCACAGTCTCTGCTGCACTGAGGGATCAGGGTTGAGCTGTCAGGCCAAGTTCAGCAGCAAAACCATGTAGGTCTTTCTATAGTGAAACGCTGGTGTGGGGCCCTATGCTTCCATTTACACTTGTCAGTGCACATACAGAACTTTATGTCTTTCTCACAGCCCTTAACTAGCCAAGACAAATAGCATTATTGTTGGTAAATATCAGAGAAGACACTAATGTGCAAAAGATACACAAGAAAATATAAGGTGGTATACATGAATTATTTAAGCACCAAATTTTCAACTGTGTTCAGTAGACTTGAGGTATTTCACAACTACTTCTATATACGTAATAACAAGAAAGCAAGGGTCAGAAGCTGAAGTTCACATTACACACATCATACTTGTTGTCTGAAAGCCCAAATACAAGTGGTTGAAGCGTCTCCATTCAGAGATACTGTGAGGAAATGAGCCTGGCCAGGTGAGGGACAATATAATGTACCCCAAGTAAAAGCTAACACACAGTCCAAAAGATTTTTGAGAAAATCTGATAAAGAATTCTCATCTTCCCCTAAGGAGCAAAGGCTGATATGTAGTTGTACATGGAGTGGGGGAAAGGGGTGTAGGGAGTAAGGTGCATGGGCTCTCAGTGGCACACCTTTCCCCATTAAAAAGGAGAAAGATGTTGGGAACCTCAGTTTTTATGTTGCCTGAGACACATCTTCTCCAGAAGTGCACTGGACTACAATATTAATCAAGTCGCGGATGCTTTAAAAGAAAAAAAAAAAAGTTGCTCATGAAAACAACTTCCTAAGTGAACACTAATTAACTTCTAATGTTTACCTCTCACATAGGAACTCCCTTTGCAATCCAGTGTTAGCTTGTAGAAATAGCGTACCTGGTACACACTACAGAAAAATCTGATGGATAACTTTGCTTGTGTTAAAAATGCAGGTTGCAGCCCAGCTGGATGAATTTTGCATCTGAATCCTCTTCCTCTGAGGTCTATGGATAGAAAGCAATCTTCAAAGGTGCCAGAAGGTTTTGTGTCTGGCTGCTCCCTTGTTTTTTCTCCTGCGCTACATTCCTCAAGATATTCAGGAAACGCTGCCTCTAAGTGCAGTAGTAGATGTCTCACTGAGTGTTTTGAATTCCAGGTCCTGAGATCGACCCTTTTTGGTATGTGGGCCGTGGGGTTCGTCCCATCGGTCGGTTTGGCAAGAGGCAGCTGAGAAGCAGCCGTGGCAGCCTGAGGCCTGTGAGCAGACACCTGGATTTCATCTTGAATGCTTTGTGGGAGCAAAAAGTGTTGGACACAGAGGACAATAACTGGTGATCTCTGTTTTGCAAGGTGGTGCCCCAACCTCTGTTCTTTGAATTGTGCTCTCCCCTGCACCTCAGACCTACAGTTCTGCTTTTGCCTAGCAATCCCACGCTCCTCTTCTTTCTGCTCCTTGTGCAAATTCCTCCAAAAACAAACATGTTCAGAGTGCAGGTAAAAGACACTGCATGGACACGAGCACCAAGTGCCACTGCAGCTTATAAAAATATTTCTTCATCATGCATCCCTACCAATCTCCTGATGCTGTTCACTGTAATGTTAGATTTATCTAAAACCCACACAGCTTTCGGGCTGGGATTTAAACTCTGAAGCATTAAATGTGTCATGAAACCCTCCTGTCCCATTTCAAAGTCAATGGTTGTTGATATGTATAAATAAAAAGCAATGGTTGGAAGAAACTTTAAAAATCAGAGCCTTTTTTCTATCTGCATTAATGACATCAAATGCTTGTTCTCTCTGAGTAGCTTTTATAGAGATACTTAACATTCACTCATAAGAATGTTGCCCAGAAGTACCCACTGGCCCTTCATGGTTCTTCCTGTGCTGCTGGAGAGATAGATTAATAAACAAAGAGGAGCTCCTATGAAAGGTATTTTCTCCCTGCTGAAGAAGAAAAAAAAATTGGCTAATCGAACTCCTTGTAGTAGTTTTGTGCCTACTGTATAGAATCATGCATTGTTATCCAGGAGCAGTAAAGGCCTGAACTAAAGTTATTCTTTGAGGATCACAAGCCATATACCATCCACCACATCAATAAGAATGGGGTTGTGGCTCAACACTCATGTTATTATAACTTTCTTACATTAATTTTATAAGAAGTGTCATTTACAATATGTTTAATCTTGATTAATAACTGTTAGCAGGAATAATGCAGTTTTAATCTATGGCAAATATCCAAAAAAGATAAGTTTGGATTTAGGTAATGAGTGAGGTTAAATCCAGGCCACAAATCATTCTGCAAAATTAGAATGAACTTCCACTTCTAGCTGGAACTGAATAGTGGTTGAATTAACCACTGCATTTTAATGCTTTTTTCTCTTTGCACATGGTCTATCAGCAAGAGGTGGATTTTTATTATAGTAATATGGTAGTTACTGCCATTTATATTGCAATGTAACTGCTGACCCAAAGTGTTACTTAAAACCCATCAGTTTTAATGAGCACTTTCATGTTGGGGAAGATACACTGATAAATATTCTGATCAGCGTTCATCACACAGGACTTTGGAAATATGAGACCAAGATTATCGGCAGGCTCAGACTGTGGAGCAATCCCAGAGAGAGTTACAGAAATTCTGCCTGAGAAACTGTGTTTGAGATGGTATTTCACCAAACAGACTCAATAGTTTGGAGAAGACTAACCATCAAATGTTCCTAACAGGATTCCTCCCACCCCAGCCCTAAAGGGGGAAGTCTGAACTGAACCTCTTCCCCTTGGCAAACCACGGCACCTCTGTGGAGCTGCCCCTCTCCTGGGTGTGACTGTGCCACTCGTGGACAGGCAGTACCTGAGCACTGTGTGTAGCTGTGTGTTCCTGGCCAAAGTGCACATAAATTGAAACAACAGAGAAGAACTCTTTGTTTTTCTTTATGACTCAAATCCTTGAAAAGGCATTCTTTTCATAAATCGCTTTTACTCTTTTATAATTTCTCTCGACAATAATTCTTGGTGAATATGCAGATAACAACAACAAGGCAAGCTTAATATTCACTCAGACTTAATCAAATGATCATATAGTTTTCATTTTACCCATTAAAATATTTTGATTTATAAAAATTAATCTAAATATAAATATTAACACTAAAGATTGAAATCACTTGATGACAAAATAATTCTTTGTGTGCTATAACATATGCTTTTATGATTTTTTTAAAACAGTAAATTATATCTTTGCACGTATTTGGCACAATAAACATTTGTAAAAATTCAAATGCCTTAGAGCAGGTGGGATTTTTTTTTTTACTTTTTTTTTTTTTGCAATGCCTACACAGTACACATTTTTCTGTCAAAGGAGACTGAATATTTTAACATTGTAACACAATAGTAGTTGCTTTTCATGCCTCTTAAGGAAAACAACCTATTCCAAACTTCATTGGCTTGTTTAAATCACACTAACAGAACAAAAGCCAAAGAGTTATTCTATTAAAATTAGTCATTTCTGTATTGATATTACATACACAATATTAGTTATTATTTAGTAGATGAATATGCAGACCAACCACCATTAATGACATTTCATAACACGCATACCTGCATAAACCAGAACCTGGGAATGTATTGTATACATACACGAGAACAGTCAAGGGAGGAGGAGACTGAGTAACAAAAAAATTACTAGGCATCCTACTCTGTTTAATCTCCTTTGCTGGATTTTATATATAAATAAAATCTATTTGTTTTATGTATATATTTATATATTAAACAGAGTGGGCCAAATTCTGCCCTCACATCTATGCAAACCAATTTCAGAGAACTAGTATTGTGAGAGTAGAGGAAGGCCTAATTTCACCCAGAATGAACATACTGGGTCAAATCTTGGGCAGATGGAAATTCCTTGAAGGGATGGAGTGACACTTCTGTATTCTAGGTGGGAAGATGGTTTTATTTATTCCAAGGGTTCCTTACATGCAGCTGGACATCAAGAGTTCTGACAAGCTAGAACCATGAAGTGGGTGGCAGATTTGCAACTGGCACTGTTTTTCCAACCAACCCATCCAGCCATTCCTTGTCTTCCCCACTTGCCCCTCTAAATCCAGCATAGTCAGCAAATTTGTCCAGTTTTGGTCATATTTGCATAAACATAGACATTTCATGGCCTGGTATCCCAGGGGACTGCTTTCCTGCTGCATGGCAGATAACATATGGCACTCCACTCACGGGTGTTCAGTGGGAGCCCAAGAAGAGAAGGAACTCTTCTCCTTGCCTGGTACCCACAGCTCTCGGGAGAGCTCGCCACTCCTCAGTGCTGAGGGTGAATTGGTCAGCCTGTGCCCTTCTTCATAGCACATTTCACATCAACCCTGTCTGCATTTGGGTACCTGCCCTGCCACTTGTGTGGAAGGTAAAGGGTTCACTGGTTTATCACCTCCTCTAACTACCTCCTTTGTATTTTTCAGAGCATAAAATACCATGAAATTGCAACATTCTCCTATCTATTACTGAGAGGAGTATCCTGCAAGCAGCATCTTTCCTCCTGTCATCTGCTCAAGGGCCTTCTACTTTGACTCACCTCTTAAAGGTCTCAAGAAATGAAAGAAGAAATATTACTAATTCACAATCCAATTCAGAGTGGTCCAGTGGTAGTGGGGTGCATGTGGCACCAGGAACAGGACCCAGCTACTCTGTGTTGGGTAGAGACTAGTATAGGAAGAGATGTCTGAGAGACATTTGTCCCCTTCTCAGAAACACCAGGGAATGTCAGAAAGGAAATCTATTACAGGCTGCAGTCACCCCATAACCACCCATCAGTCAGTTGAGATCTCACCTCCAATGCTTTAATTTTCTTTCTCCAATTGTAAAGGTTTGGACAGAATTTATTCTGAACTACTGGGTGGTTGGCCACCACTAAGTGGACAATGCTACCAAGAAGAACGAGACATACAAAGGTGTTGGTTTAATAACAGTGTTCAGATGTTTCCAGACACCAGGATTGTAACTCAGCGGACATTTGGTCCACACGTGTGGCCACCAATTCATGGTTCAACATGACATCCATGCTCCCCCTGATGCCAAGAACAATATACCTAGCTCTGGAGCTAATGAATTTGATCTACCAAATCGAATTGTATCCTCAGTGAACACAGAAGATTTTGCACATCACATCTCCCACAAACCCTCTTAAAATTTCCACTGACTCCTCTGGAGCAGAGCTAGGTACACTGATATTCCACGCCCACCATGCAGCTGAAAAGCAGCACGCACTGCACAGAGTTGTTCTTATTGCTCGACAAAACGGATGCCTACATGAATAGTAAGAGGCCAGCAAATATGGATCACAGGTCTGCCTTGGCAGATTAATTGGCCTATGACTGATTGAGTGTACAAAAACATACTGCAGTTTAAAGACAACATACTTTAGTACAATCAATAGGGAGAAAAAGTGCATCTTAAAATGTGGAGCCTTGCTTTTGAAACTCAGCATCCTGTCTAGAGTCCTGTGAGAACTTTAAGGCAGAGTTTCCTGTAGCAGACCACAATGCTGAAGACTTGGACAGCTTTCTCAGTGAGGTATCCAAATGAAGCCCTGTAACTGAGGCTCTGTGGGTTCTTGAGGGTCCATTTCCAGCTGGACATACACAATGGCTGTTAAGAAAAGGCACTCTAGTGTACAGCCTTAGGCAGTGTGTTATTGGCAGTAGGGAAGTGTAAGTTTAGTACATCACAGCAGATCCTATAGCAGGTTCCTGGAACAGAGAGGGACAGGAAAGAAAAAACATGAGTGAAACAAAAAAAGAAGACTCTGGAGAGCCAGTTCCTTCCCCTTCTCACCTCCCTACCTATTTCACACATATGCAGTGGAGATTGCTTCATGATAGTCAGGTTTTTTGCTTATCCCTCTATGTCAGCTGTCGAAAAAATAATTGACATCTGTCAGTGAAGTCTATTTGTTCAAATCCTGCAGAGCAATGCGTGACCTACCGACCCCTTTCCACTTAGGTAACCTTTGAACATTTCTCATTCCTCATTTAGTGAGAATCAAGGTGAGTCTCACCTGCTGAGTTACTGTGTAGCTAGTTTTGCGAGGGTCTGTTTCATAAATCTGAATTGCAGGGGAGCACTTATTTATTTATTTTTTAAAAAATAGAGGTAGCACATTCCTGGAGACCTGGCAGCCAGAGTACATTATCAGAGACTGATATTCAGGAGCTGCTGCCATCTTCCAGGACACTGGTACTATTTGTTCAGAGCTGTCTGAGCAGTCTCTAAATTTTTTTTCCACAAACTATCAAGAGATGTTTTGCGAAGATTCTGAAATATAGATGGCTACACAGGTACTGCTATCTCTCTATTTCCTGTGTTTAACAGAGTTTTAATAAACATCTGTTTACCATTAAGTCCTTGGCAGTGCTTTTTCTCTCTTTAGTTCTTTGTGTTAGAGATCCTTGAAGCATGAAGTTTCTGTTAAATGTTCTGACAGTGGTAACTGGAGAACCATCTATTGTTTCACCTGGGAAAGATAGAAAAAGGGAGATTTTTCACATAAGAGATTGAAGCAGATGTAAAAGTACTTCTGAAGAGATAAAACTTCCAGATAGATAAAACTTCCCCCGAAGAGTCATAGCTTCCAGAGAGATATGGATGAGGAAAGCTGGATATAATTTAAATTAAAGCCGGCAGGCTGTAGTGCTCTGAATTTATTGAAGTTTGAGGCCATCTTAATCTGTGGAATTACAAGAGAGTAATGCAAGGTGAATCAGGCCCTAAAATTGTCAGAGATAATGCACCATGGTGCTAAAAAAAAAAATCAAAAGAGAAAAGAAAAAAGCACTTTATTTTATAAAGCAAATTCACAGCCATTTCCCAACATAACAGGAAGATTGCTAACCCACATCATATGGACTAAAATCAGCAAACAGGCTTTAAGAAAGGGGTGGGTTTTGGAGAGTGGCAACTGACTTTTAGTAAGTAAACATTGTCACCACTTGGGTCTCACAAATTAACCTCAGGCATGATGGAGCATCAGTATGCCTTTTGCAAGTTTTCAGCATTCCTCATTTGCTTTTTCCAGCCTTCTGGCTCTGCTCCTATTTGTCTGCCACTGTCACAACTCTCACCGAAGACAAAGTGGTGATGCCTTTTTATGGGTATATTGTATAATGCAAGTACAATGGAAAACGAGGAGGATGGACATATTTAGGCTTTCATTTTGCAACTTAATCTTTCCCCTACTTTGCTGAATGGTACATTATATTGAATCTATAAAAAGAGTCTCTCTCCCTAAAGCACATAATAATTTAAGCTCACCTTTTATTGGTGGAGCTGGAAGTTTTCTCCTCTGCTGTCTTGATGTGTCTATTGTATGCATCTGTAAATAACAAATATGCATTACTCAACTCCATTATAGAAACAGAGGCAAGATTTCCCCAATGTATTTTTGAATACTACATAATGTTCTGGCACCTGGTTTGTTTGCTTTTGATCCCGTTTCCTTGTCAGGCGAACACAGGGAGCCACGTTCAAGCCTGCAACAGTGAGAGCTGATATTCTGCTCTCAATATCTGAAATCTTCAAAGAAAATAAAAGAGAGAGACAGACAGATGGGGAGGGGGGAAAAGAAGTTTTAAAATTACTGTGGATGCCACTACTAAAATACAACCCTCCCCCACTCAAATCCTCTTTAATAAAAAAATATAAACAGATGGCTAACTTCTTCAGAAATTTTGACACTTTCCTGTATTCTTTAGTCCTGGTGTTAAAGGGGGCTTAATTTGTTAGTAAAGATGGAGTAAAAGAACAATCCAACCTACCTGGTGACTCCAAGGAAGAGGCATTTTACTCCTTTTGAGGAAAAAAGGAAAGGAGGAGAGAAAACCTGTATCTGCCATCTCCCAGTTACCTTTAGCTGAGTAATCCCAGGTTCATTCAAGCTGTATTTTTCAAATGCTACATTCAAAGAATGACTTTGTGGGACACATTACCTAACTCAAAATTAATTTCATGCACATGCAAAGTATATCCTCTGTCACAAAATCTAAACATTTAATCTTAAATACGTGTAATTTACATCTATATGTATACTAAACATAAACATGCATAAATTCGGGCACACACTCTATAAAAACACTGAATGGAAAACAAATTGCTAGGGGGAGAGTAGTCTGATATTGAGAGTAGTGGAAACGAGTGTTGACAAATGGGAAAGAAGTATCAGAGAAGTCAGACGTAACCCTGATTCACGATGACACCTGAAGCTGTTCATTCTGCAGAAGACCTTCCACTGGTCTACTTTATTATCTTCCTTTCATAGTGTAGGCCTCTCTCCTCCTCACCTCTCATCCCCATAAATGTATTTACTATGAAATAATGAGCACAGCCAACAAAACATCACTGCCTGTTTGCCAAGTAGTGTCACAATGCACTTCTGGCATCAGAGAGATGTCAGACTCTCAGATTATTGCTCAGTCCTGAACTGAGTATGCTTTTGCTGAGTAAAATCACCAGATACTTCCCGTTAAACCCTGTTACAGGCAGTTCAGGGTAAACTGAACTGAGTTCAGTGAAATCACTGGCAGTGAGCTGCAAGCAGTGTCAGCCCTTTGAGGTCTGGCAGTGTTACCTTGTTCAGCTTTTAGCACTAGTTAATAACATGTTCTTCTAAGTCCCAAAATTTCTGGAGCCTGCTAGAGTGATGCTAGATTGAAGCCCACAAGAGTTTCTGCCCGTTGACTGGGATGTGTGCTGCTTAACGCCTAAATCCCAAGGCAGGCTTGCAAGTGCAAGGCTTTGTGCTTGGCTCACCTCTGGTTTCTTTTGGGAAGTGCTTTACAATTTGATGATCAGATAAACTACCTAAGGCTGTATTTGCAGTTTGGCCACAGCCACACACATGACACAGAGTGCACCACGTGAGCTGCCTGGCAGCAAGGAGCTGTTCAGTACTAGCATTGCAGTAACAGGCTGCTGCACTCCAATGTCCAAAAACAAGCTGAGCAATGAAAAAACCAAACAAACATAGTAGATCTGGCTGGGCTGAGTTACACATCTCAGTTACGCTTTGCTCAGCTCCTGTGATGCGGTCAGCATCAAATCACTGCAGTACAAAAGAATATTGAAAGTAAATATGTATGGTGAGGTGAGTGCTAGGCAAAGCAGTGGGAAAACTGCAGATAGGGAGGAGCTGCTGTCCTCACCTGAAGCTCTGCATGATGAACCTGGGCAGCTGCTGTAGCCACCTGATCCTCCAGATCGGCCAGCTCAGATTCTTCAGTAACACTGTTTATCTTGCGTGCGGCATCTTCCAGGTTGGACAGCTGCCCCTCCAGCCCATACACTGTGCTGGCTGTCAGGTACACCTGCAGGGCCGAGGCAGGGACAAGTGTCAATGGTTTCTGGTTTTTGGGTATGGACGTTTGAGCAGACTGCATTCTCCATGATATCTTTTTCCCTCCTTGTTAAACCCCTACAGGGAGACTTATCTGGCAGAAGAAAGTTGTGGGGGAGTAATCTGAAACGCACATATCCACAAAGAGAAGGGAAGCATAAGGTGGCTGCATTACAGTTTCATAGGTGCTACAATGGTATTCCAAAACATAGTTGTTCCAGATTGATCAGCAAAGAAAAAAATTGAAAAATTTGCTTTTTCATTATTGATATTCAGTCGCATAACAAACCCCCTAAGTCTACAAGGGGAAGTAAAATTATCACGCCTCATATAAAGCTGTGTTTATTGAAACATGCCTCATGCCTTGTGGCAATCAAAACTTCATGAATAACTGTTCAGCAGCATGTAATTATTAGCTTCTTACAGAGTAACTGCGCTTACATGTGTAACAGTTTTCCATCCCACCCTGCTCTCATGCAAATACAGAGCAGCCAAAACCTTCCCACTCCTGGGCGTTTGAATGAATCTGTGGAGGATCGATAAGACTTATCTGGGCCACATAAGAGAGAATTACTAATTTTATAATTTAGAGTTCTTCCCTAAAAACAAACTAGTCTTTTTGGCCAACTTACAATACCTCTTATATTTACATCTAAAGCTTTAATTTTCCCATTCAGCTCCTCAGAGCAATAATTCATGATGTGTTGGTTTTTACTGCTTCTTTTATTTCACAAAAAACCCTAAGATACCACAGCTGGATGGAGGTCTCTGGTTTATATAAAAGGGTAATTTTAAAGCATTAGCATTTGATACCTGTGCTGAAAATTGTGCAGAACCATATGAAAATACTGCACCTTCTGCCTAGTTACTAGTTAGCCACGGTATCATTTCCATAAGGCTAGTAACACTGCAGAGGAAATGAAATATATATTCTGATTTTCCCCACTGGCCGCCTCACTCACTGCAACAGCAGTAAAGACTGGATTGCTACAAAATCAGCATGAATTAAACATGTTCTGTGGCTGAATGTTCATCATTCAATGGGCAAGCAAACAGGAACCAAAGCAGACCCTTGAGCAGATACTTTCATTTCATACATGTCTTCCAATGCATTCAACATACCTGCCCACAATTCATAAATCATGCAGTCATTTGATATAAAAAATACTCAAATAATGTCCATGCTGTGACTTTATGAATCAAAAGTGGTGAAAAATGATCAGAATAAAATTTCATTTTTATTGTTTTCCTACTTCATTATTGTTTCTTAATTGTTTGCAATAGTTTTTTGTTTTGTATTGGTTGTTTCAAGGCATAAATGTAGATAGGTTTTTTCATGCATCTGACTTTGCTACGATGCAAATTCACTACATCTGTACAAATTGCATCTCGTAAGAACAGTCTAACTGCAGGCATGAAACCTTAGAACGCTTATTTTACCACCATTTATGTACAGCTTCCAGTAAAAACTGACCTTGTGCTGGCACAGGTGGCCCTACATTTTCCAAACTGATGCCTGCAGTCCCCAAAATGCTAGAGAGAGCAAAAATGAACAATGTCTGTAAGCACACAGATCCTCTGCCAGAATTTGCTGCAAAGAGGATGTGCTGCATGCAGATATAGTTCCAGCTGCAATGGGAAAAGTTATGGATTTCTGCATTTTTAAAGGCTCTTTAACTCTATCATGGAGTGTGGGGGTGAAATCTTGAAAGTGTGAAGATTTTGCCACCTAAATCATGTCCTGAGTGTGACAGAAAGATGCACTGTGGGGGCACAGCAAGGCTGGGCTCGATACTATGTGAATTCTGCTGGGGACTAAGAGAAGCTAAATCTGAGATTTGCTGCAGTGAGGGCAACACCAAAGCAAGGAATGCTCTGCCTCAGTGCCCAGGCTCTGTTTAGTGAGAAATACTTGGCCCAAATGAATGACTAGGGGCCACAGCTCCACAGATGGCAAAGCCCCACATGGACGGAGGGATTATTAGAGTGCAACTGGAGAAAAAAAAAGTTCCTTGGATAGTTTATAACACAGTTCTCTACAGAAAGAAAGTGTGGGAGAAGATTTCCTCAAATTGCTCTCTGTTCTGCAGAATTTCTTAGTTTTTCTAAAGATGTGGTCCATCCCGGACTTAGATTTTCATTCCAAATGCACTCTACCAGATGAAATGCCGGGTTCTTTACTTTGGACATAACAATCCCATGCATCACTATCGGCTGGGGGACGAGAGGCTGGAGAGTGGTGAAACGGAGAGGGATTTGGGAGCAATTGCTGACAGAAAGCTTAATATGAGCCAACAGTGTGCCCAGGTGGCTAAGAAGGCCAATGGCATCCTGGCCTGTATTAGGAACAGTGTGGCCAGTCAGACTAGGGAGGTTGTCCTTCTCNTGAACGTGTGAATTCTGTGGTGTTTGGAACTAGGACACATTAAGTATTTCACGGGAGAGAAAAATTTCTGTCTACTTAGCTACTTCCATTATTCTGAAAAATTAACTAAACTCAGCTAGAAGTTGTTGTGGGAGCACACCTGTCGTGTAACAATGACATGGGTATCATGGTAGGTGGCACAAGGAAGGCACTTCGCTTCCCACAAGCACAAATTACACCCTTCTCCAGGCACTACATCAGCAACTTGCTATGGGAAGCCTTTACCATTCTGCAGAAGGCCTTATCTGAGCTGCCAGACATCCGGCCCCTCCTGGACACATCCTGCCTCCTGCCTTTCCAGCCCCACTGAGGAGGGCTCCCAAGCCTATTTTGCTTGTTTGTTTCGAATTTCCCTCCAGAGAGGGGCCAGGAGCATGACCATCGCAAGGAAAGCCCCATAGTGGGGCAGGTTCAGGTGGCTCTGCTGTCCCATGAAGGGGGGAGAGGAGATGGCAATGGAAAGGCCAATGGCATCCTAGCCTGCATCAGGAACAGTGTGGTCAGTCGGTCCAGGGAGGTTGTCCTCCCCCTGTACACAGCGCTGGTCAGACCTCATCTTGAGTACTGCGTGCAGTTCTGGGCTCCCCAGNCACCCAAGAGAGTGTGTGGGAGTGAGGAGGAGCACGAGCACCTCAGCTGGCACAGTGACACGGCTGGTGTGGCTGAGCAGAGGTGGGAAGGACAGGTTACAACCAGGGGGTAGTTGAGGAGGAGAGGGTGCGTCAGAAGTCATCCTGTTAGTGTGGGTAGGGGGAAAGGTCTGAGGTGGAAAAGGTTTAGGAGCAGATGAGGTTAGGAGGGGTAGGATCTAGTTTGGGAACCTCCAAAACAGAGTAGGGCTGGGAGATGAGTTCTGAAAGGGTGTGGTGAAAGAACTGGGCGGTTGTGGGAGGGTGGGAGGGACCTGGAATGGAGACACCCAGTGCCAGGCCTGGCTTTTACTGCCACAGATTGTGTTTCACTCTTTTTGTAGCCTGGGGCTGCTGCAGAAATGTTTCTGTGGAGGAAACTGATTCTATCCCTGCAAGAAGAGACTCTGTCTGAAGGTTTTCTAAGGCTAAAGAAAATAGGATTTGTTTTGTTGAATTGATCAGGGTGTTATAATGGGACAGCCCAGATTCCTATGAGATATTTAAGAGCTCCTAATGAAGCGAAAAAAATCACTGAAATGTAATTATTTAAATGTGGGAAGAGAAAATCGAAAGTTACAAGTGTACCAACTCCATTAAGTGGATGCATAAAAATTTCCAATGAGTAGTGCCTTCCCTCTATGATTCAGCATTGTAATTTTTCCTGCAGATGACAGGTAATGAGGAAAAAGGACAGAAGATTTGGAAGTGGCCAAATAGATGTTTGTGTAATTCAGATTGTCCATCCTGCTCTTTCTAAAAGCAAAACAGGCAGCTCCAGCCCCCTGAGTGCTCAGCACAGTGTGTTGGAGATGTGTGGGAGGAGGAAGAGGTCCTCCACTGCTCTGTGTAACTGGAGACATGCTTTCTCCACCCGCCCTTGGAGTAATGAGGCTGTGCTGAAACTGGGAGATGTGTAGTTTGTGCCGAGACTGGGAGACATTATTTCAGCCAGGCACTGCACAGCTGCGCAGTCACAGATATTCAGAAGGCTTAAGTTAACTTTTGAGATAGAGATTCTACATTTAGTTCTGAATATCAAAGCATTCAACTTCCCCTCCCCACAATATTTTAAAGTACACATAAAAAACCTCCATCGACACAGCTAAGAACTTGCTGAAATAGGGTTTTTTGTTTTGTTTGCATATGTGTTTAATAATCCCAGATTAACTTTGAACATCCACTGATGCTTCCCATGTGCTTTCCCTTTCAAGTTGGTGCACACACATAGGTATACTCATTCACTCACATGTGACTCTTTCACATTCTGATTCATGTTCTTACGTTTTCTTCCAGCGTAGTGAGCTGCTCATCCAGTCTGACAGGGTCTGTCCCCAGTGGGAGGGTTCCTCTTCCTCTGTCCTGAATGTCAGCTGGGAAATCACAGGGATCAGTGGATTCTGCTATCAGCTCTTCAGTGGCATTGATGACTTTCAGGACTTCTGTAGATATGTTGCAGAGAGAGACAGCAGAGTACTTCTGTTTTGTTTACAAGAGCAGATAGAGAAAACAATAGTATTAAATTATCACAGAGGGGTAAGATATAAATAACCTTGCTAATAAGCCAGAGCTTTAGACATGCCAAAACTGTATCCATGGCTAACTGCTGCAGACAGACACAAGAACTGTGTTCTGGAAGGGGAATCTACTTCTCTTTTCCTCCCTCATTTTTTCACATATGCACACTGTTACAGCATGCAAAATAACATACACATGCCATTCTTCTACAACACAATTCTACTGGAGGGATGGTCCAAATCCTATCCCAAAGGAGCACACAAATATCCAGCTTTAAAATCCAAATAGGCTAGAAAAGCTGTATTTGCGATAGTGTTTTAAACGGCTTTTAAAACACCATTTTCCTTTTTGGATACTGCCAAACAGATGTGGACTCATCTGTCTCCGTATCCACAGGAACTATTGCATTGCAGATGCAAACATGGGACAGCAATCTTCAGCAGCCCTATGAGAACAGCATTATCTGAAAATGCTTGTTGTGAATTAAATGATCACCTCACATAAACAAAGTTTGAGCTGTAAGTGTACTTTTTCTAAAATTTCAATTTATCTTTTTTTTTTAATATTTATGAACTAAATTATTTTAAATACCAAGAAAAAGCATGCATCTTTATCCATTTTTTAAACAGCTGAAACCCATTTTATCCGCATTCCTTACTTATAATTTGTAATTAACTGTCTTGATTCTGGTGATTCTCACATAGCCTTAAGCTTCAGGACAACATCTCTCATTGCAATAAAATTTCATGTGATGTACCTTCAAGCACCAAGCTCAACATCTAAACTATACAGCTTGGAGATTGAGCCAAAGCTTGTCAAAGTCAATAAAAATACTGTCACTGAATATATCTGAGATACCTTTAGTGCTGCTTTGTCTAAAAGAAAGTGTGGGAAGTTTAGACCAAAATGTAATTCATTCCTCAAATCTGCAAATACTTATGCATGTGAATTAGGAGCCCAACAATATGTAAATTTTCTTTCAAATAACGTATCTGTGGATCAATACTGAGGAAACAGTCTTTGGATTCCATGTAGTAAATTATGCAGTACAGGAAAGTATAGCTGATTAAAAATGTCTATAGGCAGGATACAGGAGAAATAATGTTTCATTGATTCCCATAAACTCTTGTGGGCTAAACTGGAAAACCTCTTTTATTATCTCTCTCATGTAATCAGTTGTCCATTTTAATGTTAGATAAGACGTTAACTGAAAAACTACTTTTTTAGCAGTATGTACTCAATTGTTGTGTATCAATACATTAAGGCATCTTTAGCACAGTAACTTTTCTGAATTACAAGAAATAATTAGAAACATGAGATTAAAGAACAGAAGAACAAAGCAAATACAGTGTGCTACAGCTCTCAGACCTTTAGCTTGTTAGGACAGCCAACACAGCCCTGAACAAGCAGGCTTAGAACTTTTACTGAGAACAAATACTTGAACCCTATGAACCGCCTACTGTTTTTTCCATTTATTTTCACAAGTGCCAATTAGGTTAAAAACAGATCAATAATTTTATAGGAAAGAAGAGGAAATCAATGTTACTTTGTTTTATTATTTGCTTTTAAAACTACCTAATTCTTATTCTATTCTGTGAGTAGTGAGCAAAAAAAGGATAAAGGCCAGACACTAAATCTTCATCATCTTCACTGATGTATATTCTCCATTTCAAGAACTGTAGCCTTACTTTAGTGTTCATTATTTCTTCTTTTTTTATTATCCTTTGTAGTTAGTGATGGATTTCCAAAAAAGATTAAATTAAATTAGAAAAAGGAATATGAGAATCCATATTGGCATTTTTACAGACCAATTATTACAAAAGAGGGTTTTTTTTGGTTTCCAGATAAAGTGGTCTGTGATAGAAACCTTTGTGAAATCAAGATTTTGATTTAAAAGTACCCCACCTTCTCAGTAAGTAATGGATAGAGGAAAAAAAGCTCAATAGGAAAGAATAGAATAGAATATATTTTCTTTTGGAAGATGGTCAATGACCACCTAGTCCAGCCACCTGACCAGTTCAGGGCTGACCAAAAGTTAAGGGCATTGTCCAAAAGCCTCTTAAACACTGACAGGTTTGGACACTGATCACTTCTCTAGGAAGCCTGCATTTGGTCAAACCCATCGTGAAGAAACGCTTCCTCAGGTTCAGTCTAAACCTTTGCAGGTGCAGAAATGTGATTTTTAGCTTTTCTAGAATTTTAAGGTAAGTTATTAGTGCCAGGTGTAGTTTAATTTTTAAAGCCAAAGATTTACTTCCCATTAAACACTGCACAAGGCAACTAGATGAATGTTTCTAAAGTGTGTGCATCACTGAATGTATCTTGATCCCAGCCTGCAGGTATCTAGACACAGGAGTCACGATATTAATTTAAGCCTGTGAAACCTCTGCTTCTAAATTGTGACAAGGATAGAGGACTAGAGTTTAAACACCATGAAGAAACACGTGGCAAGCAAAACAAAAAAAAAAAAAGTGATTTTCCTAAGGGTATATCTGGAGAGTACATCACCCAGAACTTGGGAGAACAAGTAATATTTCAATGTATTTAAATCTAGCATCTGTGAAAATTCTGTGCTAAAGGGTATTTAGGATGCAGCTTCACATGGGCTGTATTTTACAGAGAAACAAGAAGATATTAATATATGCCTGAGAGAGACATAAAATCAACACGTGGGGAGTTCCAAGAGTTCTCAAATGGGAAAGACTGGCTACTCAGTGAATGTTTTTGCCTATGTTTTAGCCTCTTTTTGGAGCAACTGTCAAAAACTGTTAAAACAGTTCATGTTCCAACATGGTAAGTTTGCCAATCTAGTGAAGTACTATAGATATAATTATTTAACACCTGCAAGGGGAATAACCTAAAGAAATTTAAAAAACAATATTAAAAAGAAAATATGTCCCAGGGTTGTAGTGCCCCCCGCGTCCTCTCCCACCCATGTCAAACTTAACATTTACGAGATAATTTAAAAATCACTTAAAATTCACGCATACCAAGATCATCCTGGTAGGCAGACATTTCAAATCACTCTAAAGACTTCTTGCCTGTCTAATTTATCTTGTCCTTGCAGGAAAGGTCATTGTTAACACTTCTGAGTGATTCAAAGAGACAGTCATCATGCCATGATGAAGACTCTGCCTTGTCTAGCGGGTCAGAGAACTAATATGGATGTTGTAGATACAGAAAGCACAGAAAAGCTAAGTGCAACCATTCTTCTCGAAACACTGTGATGTATTCTGATTTCAACTGTGCTGCTCTACTTGTGAATTAACACCACCCCTCTCAAATCGAGGCAGCAGATCCAAGTTTGATTTTTTCTACCAGTTATGAGAACTTCATTTTTCTACTGAATTTGAGACTAAGAGATAAACAGAATGAGGGAAACATGCATTTATCCTTTTAATGATAATTAATGTCCATGGTCAGAAACATGTTAAAGACACAGTCAAAAGGAGACTCAATTTCCCTATTTGTGGTTGTTTAAAAACCAATGAAGTATTTAAAGAGTGTTTGTATGCAAGCACATATACATGTGCATAGAATATAAACATCTTATCATTTCTGTGTGTAGCTTGACAGATGGAAAGGCTTCCTGTTCTGAGATCATGTTTCAGTCATCTAAGCCACCTCTTGCTGACTGTTAGCCACTGCCCTTCCCTTCTGCTCTCTCTTTCCTTTCCCTGCCGATGCTGCCAACATCAGCATTTGTTGTTTTACTCAAGCATGCTATACTAAAAGGTGCTTTATAGATCATTATTTTGCATTCTTGCACAAAGGATGATGACTCACAGAAGGAAATCAGGATGATAAAACGGAAGCAATGCAAATGTCCAGACTGCTAAGAGTAGGAGAGAATTAAGTCCTTGCATGCACTACAGCAGTCTATGACATTTTCAGATCATTTCCTTTGCATGAATATTATTGCCTTTGTTTTTAATGCTCTTAAAATAGTTCTCTATCACTTGCACTATTTTTTCCTTCACATTGTACTCAGCCATTAGCATTTTCTCTTTTTCTGCTACTATAATGTTATGTCATCATTAGGCCCTTTTAGACTTGTATGGGAAGTGGTGACTTGTAATTCAACAGAGAACAGTGACATCAACAGTTAGAGCAAGAACACCCTTCCATCACTAGCAGGACTGGCAGTATTGACCCCATTCTTGATTACTTGTGCTGCAATCACTTTTATCTCCAGTCTCAAGGCATTACATCACGCTCTAAGTCATGTGCCTGTTTCACAGTTAATATCCCTAATTTTTTTTGTAGGAAGTTGAGGGGGGCTGGGGAGAAGACAAGTGTTGTTTGGCCACTGATTAATTTTTCCTTTCTGAGTAACCTCACTGAATCCAAGCTTGACGAAAACAAGAGCAAACCCCAAACCTGCCTGCCTCATCCCCCCATGCTGTGGGAGTTCATTGTGTAGTTTTGAGAAGGCTCTGAAAAGCCCAACGAAACTCCTTCACAGGCAAGCAGGATCTAGGACACAAGTCACAGTGTGGGAGGAATAGACAACAATGTCCAACTATCTAAGGGAGCTGTCAACCCTAAACCTTTGAAAGATCTTTGGCCTAAAAGTGAGCCCTCACTGCTCATCACCATAAAGACTGTGGGGGGAAAAAAAGGGCTAAAATTTGCCTTGATATTTGACAGAAGACAAGTATACTATGCTAAACTGTGTCATTAAGGAATCAGTCTTTTGTGCAAGTTTAAGACTTCCTTGCTTGACCTTTAACATCAGTATCTTCATTTATGGGCACTCCTTTAGAAAAAGAAAGCAAAATTAAGAGTTTCAGACTGAGAGCTATTATTCTACTGACATTCTCCAAAGTATGACACAGAGAAATAGTCTCTGTGCTAGGTAATTCTGAATATTACATTTTTACACTCAATCCACTATCCTAATGTAGCTACAGATGTTATACCCATTAATTTATAATGCCTTATTTCTAGAGACAAAGCAGCTATAATCATGAGAAAGGAAGTGATTTTCCAAGAGAAATACTATTGTCTAGGATGGAAATGGGATTGTGATATGCAATGGACACAGTCTAAGGACATTGCACAAATAGGAAAATAATTATTCTTTAAAATCAACTTGATATTTTTACAAAATAAGGCCAAGATAATTAAAAGGTGATTAAAATTCATAGAACAAAATTTAAGTGTGACAGTAAGGGAAAAAAAGTAGAGAAGAAAAGTGTTTTGCTAAATTAAGTATCAACTTTCGACACTAAAAAGTGATTCTTATTTCATGACTGAGATAATAATATATGGCATACTAAAAATAGCACATATTTTAAAATATAAGATAAATATATATTTGCTCAGGAAATATAATGAAAATCTATTTTAATGTCTGATCCTCACTAGCTGAAACTGAAATAGCACAGAGTATGAAACCTCTTTCCACCTAAAGAGTAAGCAATAGACACTAGCGGCAAAGTGAAAAAATATCTACTCACTATACACAAACTCTACAATGAATTAAGGGTTTTGAATATTTTTTTTAAATTGAGCTTAGAAAGATTTCTGAAGACTATTATGGTCAGAAACATTTCCTTCCAAATTCCTTAATACAGGTCAGTACAGGAGAATAGAAAGATCATACACCTTATCTTTGTCTTCTGTTCTTCATTGCTGATAAAACCAAATTCCCATCACAAAGCCAAACAAGAGAGCCAGTCTGCTCCACATGTTTACTTCATGCTCATCACTCTTATTATAACACAGGACTATCTGTGATTGTAAAATAATTTTCTGCAGTGATTATTGATTGCGGCCAAAAGGTATGATTTTTCAGGCCTGGTATTTCCAGGAAAACATTTGGAGATGAAAATGTTGCTTGAGAAATGTGGAAACCCTCAATATCACTTTATGGCATCTCTTACTACATAAGAGATGTAAGAAGACACAGACAAAACAAAGCTTTCTCACCTCCTGCAATACAGTGGATAAAAACTGCAGCTTTAAATGAAGATCAAAAGCCTTTTGTTTTTCCTAGATAGTGGGAAAGCAGTTAAATAAAAAGGCAGAAAAGTTATATTAACAGGTACAGAGGTTAACATTTATATAGGTTCAGACTTACAGGGAACTCTAGGATAAACAACAAGGATAAAGAAACTACCAAGAATAAAATACCATAGAATTTAGATGTTACATTTATTACTAAAATAGTTAAAATAAAGCAATGCCTAATTAATGTTTATTTGCATGATTTAGAATAACAGACCTCAGTAAGACAGATCTTGCAGATCATACATTGTTTTATAAAATGAAACAGATAGAAATTACTGTATTTCACCATCATAAACCAAAGTAGTACTAGCAATGAAAAAATACTTTTGCAGCAGTGTTAAGAAAAGCAAATGATCTTTAATTTGGGGGTCTACATGATTGCAATTTGGACACTATTTGTATTTCTAATTACAAAAGGGTCCGGATTTCACTTAAGCCACAGTCAGATCCTAAAGTGGGAAACACCTGGGCTAAGTTAAGCAAGATGTCTTATGCCAAATCACTTCCTACGGTTTGCTCCTCTGAGTTTGAGTCCTGTTTGGACTCAACTGTCCAAAACCAAACAAGTAAAACCCTTCAAAGTACTACTCTCTAGTGTCCAGTCAGTAGGCTTACCGTAACTCCCCCTAATTCACTTAGCCATGTTTAAAAATAGTGGTGAGTGTCCCCGCCTCTCACAGGGGAGAACGGGGTTTGATTCCTGCTGGGGAGGCAGTGGTGCCGTTTAAGAGTTGGACTTGATAATCCTTGTGGGTCCCTTCCAACTCAGAATATTCAGTGTGATTCTGTGTGTGAAACTAAACTGAATGGTTTTGCCTTGAAGTAATGACATAACCACAGTTACTCTGTTGGCTGTGCTGGGACAGAATTCCAGATGAGGAGCAGCATTTCCTTGAAACTCTTCCAGCTACATCTGAAGAGCTCAACTTTCACTGCCAACTCTCTGGGCAGCTTCCAAAGGAAGACAAGAAAATAGTCACATTTTTATTACAGTCTATTTCCCCACAATTTTGTTCCAGCAGCTTATACTAATCTTCACTAATTTTCTGCAATTGTATCTGAAAATCGGCTTGTACATTTTTTCCCTAAGTAAATAAACCTTTGGTCATCAGAGGACTGAAGGAGATACCTCTTGCATGCACAGTGCACAGAGCTGGTTTGGGCAAGCACGCAGGTAAGTATCAAAAGTACAGAAAGAATGTTGTTTCCAAAGATGCTGCATTCCCCATGTGAAGCCAGCTGAAGTTCCACCAGAAGTTTTTTGCACTTTTCCAGGTTGATTCAACAGGGCTTTGAATCAAAGTGCAGACAAAGTGCAATTTGAAGCAGCTTGAAGTTTGTGAGTACTTTGAAACAACAATGTCAGATACAAGGTAGACCTACGAAATGCATTTTTCCTCTAGGCTAACAGCTTAAGGCCCTGTGGGACATGCTAAGTCATCTCAGATGGTCTCTCTACATCCCTATTTATGTAACTGCATTAAGCTCAGGAAGTGTCAGAATTGAAGCACCACAAATACCACTGCCTGCTTTGGAAATCTTGAAATAAATAAGTATCTATGGTCTCAATGCTTGAAACAGAAGACTCAGATTTTGACAAATCAACTTTGGATCAACTTGATATTTCGTACTGAGGACTGATAAATAAAACATGTGAGAAATCTCTTGAATGCGATTTTTATCCAGCAACCCACTTAATACTTAGTTTAAAACCGGTAACATACTTGACTGCTTTGTTGAGTACTTAAAACTTCGGATCCATTAGCCCAATGTGAAAATTATTGTCTTATACCCCTTTTAGAAAAAAAGGCCACTGTTTCACCTTCCTAAACCCAAATCTTTTTTTCTCTGCTGTCATTCAAAATCCTGTGCATAGATTATCTGCAGTTCATAAACCTTAAAAACTACTTTTTACCGTGCTGCCCACATTCACTTTTCAACCCTTGACTTCAGGAGACTGTTTAGATAATTAACATAATCATAAAAGCCATGATCCATCAAAACACAAGAATGAACTTGCATTCAAAAATGTGAAACAAAAGACACAAATATCTTCCACTGTACTACACTGCTCAGCATTATTACCACAATAGTAGCAACATAGTAAAGCTACTATACTCACACTATTATGTGTCCTAGCCTAAGTGATTCATGTGGATCTGATTCATTTAGGAACTTTCACTCAGACACTTCTAAAGCTTTCAGGCATATGAAGCTGGATGGCAGTTTCCTATCAACCCTTGCCTTAACCAACACACCAGCCAAAATACCCAGGAGTTCAGGGAGTTGCAAGATAATGATCACAAAAACTATGACATCATCTTCTGTCAGGAAGGTGCATGGACCAGTACAAATGACTAACAAAAGTCCAGCCACCAGTAGACAGACACAGGCTCAGTCCCGCTGTTTTAGCACTGCTGTTACAACATTGCAGACATCCCTACTGTGACGCTTTAACGGGTCTGTGATGCACAGGAGGGATTCACTGACATGAACACATCCAACGCCATTCTCCAGCTCCATGGAGTCTGTGAGCATATATCACTCCGGTGACCAAGTCGCATGAGCCCTCCCTTGCCTGACCTCCCTTACTGAGCCCTGGCCTCTCCAAGGCCAGCTCCAGGCACAGCCACCAGCATACACCACACTAGGGAGCTGGTTGTCTCTTCTGCTGCAGTAACATGCACCTCCACATAGCTACTGGCTACTCCTCTTGCTAAAGAGAGAGGGCAGGCAGATTTTCCAGCAGGTGTCAATGTCATTATACCAGTAGTTGAACAGTGCTAACTTATCTGGTAAAAAAAGTAAGATGTACTCTCTTGAAACAAAGAATATAGGCCTCTGTCACAAATCTACATGGAAATGTTGTTCATTATACAGTTGGGTCTCCTATATCGCACACCCGCGGTCTTAATCATGATCCGCGTAGCCCTACTTCCATGTTGAATGGCGGCTATGCCGTTGCGACCGTCCGTGCCACCCCTGCAGCTGCCCCCAGTGCCGCCCCCTGCACCGCGGTGGCCACCCGTGCCACCCCCACTGCCGCCTGTGCCGCCGCTGCTGCAGTGGCAGGTCGCGCACGTGCAGTTGTGAAACTGGTCTCCTACATCGCTAAAAAATCATGCCACTAAGATCTGAAGCCGCAATATGGGGGGCGCGAAGTGCAAGAGGGCTGACTGCATATGCTTTCCCCAAAATCACAGAAATAAAGCTTTATAAAATCTATGATGAATAAAACGTTTCCAGAGAATGAAAGCATAAATATTCTATGGAAAGATTATGTATGCTGTTAGTCATACTGTCACAAAACTTGGGAGGTTTCATTTAGGAAACAGGATCCCATTGTGGTACTTAACAAATTCACTTAGAGGTTGTCATTCATGAAAAAGCTACTGCGTCACATAATATGCCAACAGACAACAGGAGAATTTAAAGAAAGTTACTAAGCCTTGGTTGTAAGAGTCTCTGAACAGAAGTAAATGAATAAAGGTATTAAAAGAAATTCCTCAAGCTCACAGCTCGTTGCATCAAGCCAATGCAAAAAGGAGAGAAACAGAACGTTACTACTGAAGGTTAACTCTCTTGCTCATTTGCATATCTTAAACAAGTTGTAGCACAAAGCAGAAGGAGACAAAAAGAAAAAGAGAAGGTTTAAACAACTACGACAGCTTTTATGCTATGGATGCAACTTGCAAAAATGACAGGGTCTATTCTGCTTTTTTAAACTGTATCTGTATAGTTTCTGATAAAGTGGTCACAGTGACGGATTGCATTCAAAATGCAGCATGCTGGAATTGCATTCTAGAAGGTAAATCTGGCATATACCATGAAACAGAGACCTAACATATTCATCTTCACGAAAGCATTAAAAGAGAAGGAGAATGGATAGAAGAGAGCATGAACTAAATACATCCTATTTATCATGCTTGCCACTCTCAGGATTGGTATCATTAAGCTACTTCCAAAGGGATTTACATTTTGCTTTTTTCTTTAGGCATTTGTTTAGTGTTTGAGGGGAGTGAATCAAAAACCAACCAAACAAAAAGCCCCAAACAAAACAAAACAAAACAAATGACATGACAAGAAGAACTGTGCAAATTATTGTGGTAGTACAAGACACTTCACTAAGACAAAATTGCACAATGTGAATTTTGGTTTGTTCAAACTTGAAGTCGAGACAGGCTGAAGGCCAACTCTACCCTGAACAGGGCTTTTGGTGAAAATCATGGCCTTTCACTTCACAGCTAAGACAAATGGACTGTTTAGGGCTTTGCATACCCCTGAAAGACCATGAACTACACCTGTATCTTAGTAAGCACAAAATAGGTATTTCCCATAAAAATTAGTCTGCTAATTATGTTTCTTTTAAACAAACATATTCATAATTTTTGGATTATGTTTGTTTTAAAACAAGAGTTGTGATTCTCTACAAACTATTTTAGGCAATCACAAACAGAGATAATAAAAGTGATTGTCCTGAATATCTAAGAAGATTTATGTCTAAGCCACAAAATTAACTTGTGTTAATTAATACCCTCCTAAATTCTCAAGTATCCCACATGAACTAAATTATTAACTCAAAGGTCCTTATGAACTACATAATTAACTCAAAGGTCGTCATATTCAATATTGCATCTTAAAGGCAGACATGCAATACAAAACCTCAAGTGAGAAGTGAGAGAAGTGAGAACTGAGAGAGAACCCATAAATGCCCATCAACTTCAGCTAACTCTTCACTCAAGATGTGACAGTTTTTACCATTGCTTTAGATCTTAATATACTAAATATCCTTCTAAAAGCATCAGCTCAATGTCTGATTACATGAGATTCCCAGCTTCCATTAAAAACAGAAGTCTGGATTTTTAAAAGTGCCAACAGGTAAAAGTGAGATTTTCATAAGCACCAGGTACATGAAACCATTCCCAGTGATTAAACAAAAAAACAACAACAAAACTTTTTTTAAGTCTTATTCAATAGTCAGGTGTAATAGAACGAGAAATTCTCAGTTATTTCAAGTTGCTAATGTGTTCCAGAACAAGCTTGTGAGAACAGAAGACTAAAGAAAACAAAGACAAAGAAGCTTTGCTAAAATATAAGCAAGTTGGCTGAAGTATAGTATTTAATTTATGTTCAAGAACACAAAGCAGGCTGTAGGCACTCCAGCTCTCATTTTAATGGCCCAGAATTAGTGCTTCTGTGTACCTAATTTAAGCTTGATACTCGTGTCAGAAACCTGTCTCTGAACAGTGTGCTGAGTGCTCCTCTGAAAGATCTGTAAATCCCTACATATGCATTCTCTCCAAATCAGGCTTCTTAAAAAGACACAATACTGGACAGAATATTGGGAAATCATGCTTTGAAGACATCTAAAATTACTGGTTCCCTGAAAAAGGTTTTCTACGCTTGTCTTCACATGCCATCTACTCATCTGAAAGTTATTGAATCTTTTATGAGTTTAGCTATATCTTTTTATTTTAGATTGCCACATGCACAATTGATATTATATACTGTAATCTTCACTATCACATAAAATGTTGGTCAGCCACATTTCTAGAGAGAAGGTACGTGTCAGAAGATTTTAAATTACCGTTAAGGACAACTGTCAAGAACAAGAATGAAAGCAGTGTGCTTGTCTCTCTACAGCTGGAGAAATGTCAATTCCTGTCAATTCTACTGAATTCTAGACCATGAAGACTCCTGGGGTATTCTGGTTTCTTTATTATAGAGAAAAAGAATATATACTGTCAGCATTAATGACTAAGATTTTTCTTCATCCAAACCCAATAAAGAATCAGGAATTCCAAGCATTCCCTTTTTCCTGAGCATGGTATGATCCTTCCTTCTTTAAACTTAGGAAAATTCTATTGAGGAAAAAGTATTAATCTTTACTTTATTTAAAAAAAAACCCTGACATGCATATGTTAAAGAAATAACAAAATCAGAAGAGGAAAAAACAACTAACGTTGCTTTGTATAAGTACACCAACAAAGCATACATTTGCCATTTTCTGTGCTCAGACCACCATATAGAAGCATTTCAGAAAATCGTATTTAAAACTTTTAATTCTAGACTTCAATTGCATCATATTATATCCTAGCAAGTCTTTATATGCTGTTGAATAATGTGATATTGCTGTTTTGTTTTTGTAAACCAAAGAATAGCAAATTGAATCCTGCTAACAAGCACTGACAATAAAGCTTTTATGGTGATTTCTTTGGAAAGGTTGTGTGTATAAATCATGGAGATACTTGCATATAGGATGACAAAGGTACTTACACTCCTGTGTAGTCTACAGCTAAATAACTCGGAGCCAGCGAGTCCCAGACTACGTAAATTTGGAAAGGACCTCTAGAGATCACCTAGTCCAATCCTTCTGCACAAAGCACAGTCAACTGGATCAGATTGCCCAGGGCTTTGTCCAGCAAAATTCTGATTATATCCAAGGGCATAGACTCTACAATCTCTCTAGGAAGCCTATTCCAGTATTTGAACACCATCACAGTGGAAGAGCTTTTTGTTTGGATGGAATTTTTAGTATTTCAATTTGCGCCCACAGCTTCTATTCCTGTCAATTAAGAGTTCAGTTTTCACTTCTTTATTTCTCACATCAAACACTCTCTGCCACCAGGTATTTAAACACACTGAAGAGATCGTCTCTGAGTGTTCTCTTCTTTAGGCTAGGTAATGCCAGCTTTCTCAGCCTCTGCATTTTACAGGTGAAATGGCAAAAAAATGAGGATCTCATGGCTTATCAGAGCTGACACTGAATTTCCATTTCATTAGAAAATACTACTGTTCTCAGAGGCCTATTAATTGACAGAGTAACAGGGTTGAAAAGCCTTAAAGAACCACACAGTATTTTGATAGAGACAAAAGAATAATCTATGGCACCAGAATAAACTAGATGATATTAAAAAGAGGGCAGCGACTACAAGGATGAGAAAAACCACTTACACTGGACGGTTAGCAAGGAGAAACAAAGAAAAAAAGTGTGAGGGTTTTTTACACTAAGAAAGTGTAAGCCGATTCTCAGTCATTATAAACTGACACAATTGCAATTAATATTGCTCAGTTAACAGCTTTGTCACATAAGCTAAGTTCCCTGCTTGGAATTGGTGCTGTAGGTTGTTCGTCACAGAGAGGAGAACACACCTTAACTGAACTTTTACCTATGTTCAGTTTTCTAACTAGAAGTTTCTCTTTCTGGATCCTAGTTTTTGCAGTACTGTTCCCACTGCTCTACAATGACTACTTACCTTCTTTAACTCTTCCTGAATAGTTCTGCCATTTTCCTCTGAGGACAAACTCTCCTTTTGGTTTTCAGGATCTATTCCAGGTTCTAACTCCTGTTCTTCACCAGAAGATGTTTCCTTGTCACTCATTTTAGCAGCAAGCTGAAATAACCTGGATTTAAGCTCCTCCTCCATAAGGTCAGGCTTGATATTATGGTGCTGATCCTCATTGCTTATATCTGTTTCTGATAAATCATCAAAATCCTACAAAAAATTAGAAAAACAAAACAATTCCCATGTAGGCTCAGAAAGAAAAAAATAGCTTCTCCCTTACTTTGGAGGCTGAAAAGAAGGAAAGCAAAGTCTTTTTGCAAATCTGTTTAGCAGAGTGCTGGCCCAGCACTTAATAATGGGGAGGCAGGGTTGGTTTTGTCAGTCCTTGCAGAAGATCTAAGACTACTTTATAGTTGTTCTAGAAACTAATGCCTAGATACACACCAATTCATTTTCTGGATCTGTGCTATCTGATTATGACCCAATTTTGCATGTTTTTCACTACAGTCTCTGGAAAGAGACAGGCAACGTGTTCCATCGATGGGATTAACTGACCACTGGAAATGTTCTCTCCCTACTGACTGCTAAGGGAAAGTTTTGAACAATTAGATAAGTTTGTTCAGTGTTCAGAGCATACTCATGCAGAACCACCCAGAAGGAGGCTATAAAGAATTCAGCCTGGCACCAGAGTGGTAGGCACACCTGAGTGGGTCTAACAGGATGATTTGGAGCAATTCTCAGATAGGAAATAATTTGTACTTGCCTTATGCTCTTACACGGGACCAGACACTGCTGTAGAGACTGAAAGATGTGTTCTCTCTACCATGCATTTGGAAATGCATAAACAGGCGATTTGCTTTGCACAGTTACTTACTCTGCAACTGTAGCAGCACTGTTTATGGATGAACCAATTCCCTCCGGTTCTCACAGGAAATGTTAAGTCTGCCAACTCCTTCACAAACCCTGCCTGAGAAACTGCTTTTAATGGATTGACACATTGTGTTCATAATGTCAGTTCTCCTCTCTCATACAGTAAACTGTACCATAGTATCCAGCACTTTCACAGCTTTCTGGACAATGTTTGTCTACAGTTATTTGCAATTCTGTTAAATATGCAGCTAAACTACTGGTTTGTAGCTCACCTTCAGGACGCAGAAGAACCTTTCAGAAAATCAGGATTTGAAAGAACAACAGAAATTTGAAAGCTACAATAGCAGGGGGACCATGAGTTTATACTGAAGCTCTTTTCCCAAACAATCAGCTTTTGCAGAATAAAAAACTTTTTCTGACAAATGAACACTGAAGCTGTTCAATGATCAAGAACGAGTTCTCAAATCAGAGTGTTTCCACTTTAGTTTTATATGTAATATCATATGCTTTTATATACATGTTGAAGAGTGGTATATTTCATAGCTTTAATTAAAAATCTCTTCTTTATAATGATGCTTCCTTAAATTGGAAGAGATTTTTTTCCAGGCATGTCTTGCATGTCCTATCAACAACTCATTACAACTCACAAGTATGTGTATAAGATCTAGTAGAGCAGTGAGGGAGTCTGGCAGTCCAAAGACGCAGATTTTCCCACTTTTCCTCCTCACTGCTGTACCATGACATACTGTCAGACTACACTGTGCAGCAAGACTTGCTTGCTGCCCTCTGGGGGCTTCCTCTGTAGATTTGCTTAGCTTTAATTGCTGAGCAGCTTTACTGGAGTAGCAATGCACACATACCCCCTCATAGAAAGCACCAGTAATTAATTTAAAGAATCCATGTTGACAACAGCAGAATGACAATGTCTTTTGATCCTGAAAATATACCAGTCTTCATAGGATCACACACGGCAGCACCTTTTGGTTTGATCTCTACTGCCTCTATACAAAGCTTGGCAAAATCCTGTAAATCCTTGAAGCTCACTTACCATATATTTTGGAAGAAGGCATGGCAGCACAATATTGCTAAATTGCCCAGATTCAGCAGGATAAAAAATTGAGGAGGTAGTTTTATGAAACGAGGTGAGCAAGTGTAACAATCTAGTGCTGCTGGAAGGGTCCTCCTGTGCCTTCCTGTTCTTTAATTTGTTGAAAGATGTTGTGCAGACTTGGCAAAGCAGTTCAAATCCATGCTAAAGCTGACAAAGGAGAGATAGGGGACCACACTGGCGGCAGATGGAGGGAAGGCAAGAAGGCAAACAGGATGGAGGTATTCCTCTTTTGGCAACAGCAATCTGCAATGTTACACCATTACAGAAAATGTCCAGATTCTAGCCTGTGCTTCAATGCATATACAGTTTTTTCTTAACTGTCTGGGAAACGTGGAGAAACTTATTTTTGCTGTATTTGTCAGCACAGGTAGGAGTCATGAGCTGCTCTGGCAACCCTGAAGTCTCATTCGACATCAGCTAAATTTGTGTTTTGGATCGTTTCTTGGGGGACGACTCACCTTGAGAGCATTGATTGTATTACAGCTGGATACAAGTATGTGTAGTATCCTTTGTTTTGCTTCCCAACCTCCTTACAATGAGCAGGTGGATTATCTACATTTGCAAGAGCTGTTAGTTCCTGTGAACACGCGGAGATAATGATATCTTACACTGTTACACTTTGTGGTTTCTGTTACTGGTAGGCTACTTGCCTTGTGTGTCGGGTTTTTCAGATAGCGGCAGTGAACTATTTGTGAGGAGATTATACCTCCTTCATGGACTGACAAATTAAAAAATGCATTAGATGCCATGACAGCAATAAAAATAAATAAATTTAAAGCTATACTATTACTATTATTTATTTAATAGATCACAGAATCAGAATATTATGAGTTGGAAGGGACCCACAAGGATCATCTAGTCCAACTCACCATCTTAAAATTCATTCTTCTTTACTGTTCACATTTTCACTCTTTTTGGTAAGTTTAGTGACATCTTTGTGTAAATTCCCATTTGCATCTGTCAACAACATATACTAATACCATCGTCTGCAAACAAGAATAAAAGGCCACCATTTTATCTGAAAACTTTGCTTCAGTGAGGGCCTGGCAGACTAACAGAGCCACAAATCCTGTTTCTCCAGAAGAAAATCAAGTGTCTCTATGCAAGCATAAGTCCTTTAGCAGACAATGAAGAAGGAAATACACTTTTCCTCATACACACTGTCCAAATCCTTGTATGGATATTGTTCATACTTCAATGTAATCACAGTGAACAACAACAACAACAAAAGCACCCCAAAATAAACCAAGGGAGCAAAGTACTGTCATGGAGGCTCCAGAACAAAATCCACATTAAACTACAGCTCCCTTCCAATAGGAAACCAAAATCAGAGAGAATACACAAATCGTGAAGTTTGCAGATAGTTTTGCTGTGGCAAGAAAAAATCCACTTTAGTTCAGTGGTGAGTGTCCCCGCCTCTCATGCGCAAGACTGGGGGTTCGATTCCAACCAGGGAGGCAGTGGTGCCATTTAAGAGTTGGACTCGATGATCCTTGTGGGTGCCTTCCAACTCAGAATCTTCTGTGATTCTGTGAGTCACCTTAACTGATAAGAGCCAGTGTGTTTTCAGGGCACTACATATTTTCAATACATACATCCGAAGCGCCATCCCGTGGGGACCGGCAGTCTGACGGTGCTCACCCTTTACCTGGATGCAGGGTAATTAACAGGCAGGGTCTCCTGATCAAAGAAGCACTTCCTTCACTCGAAGCAATTAAGCCACTGCACTTTCCATCAGAAATACAAGAATTGCAGCTACATTAAGAAGCATATCCCTCCTCTCAAAAAAAGATAATGAAAGCCAATATATCAATATTATTATTACAAATAATATCAACTACCATTAATATAACTATTAATAATAAAAGCAGACAAGGATTGGTCGTTTGAGTGTCAATTTCTTTTAAAAAGTTCCAATTTGAAAAATGCTGATGAAAATGTAATGGTTAATGAACTGTCATCTTATTACTACAATGCAGAAAATAAGGTTATTATTGCAACGCAGTAAAGAACTGAAAAAGTATGTTCCTTCACTGCAATTAACGCATAATCAGTTGTTCAGTGTCAAATACCTACGTGCAACACTATTTAGAACAGTTTGTATCTTCTCCGCAAATTCTGTATTATCTCATTGTGAAAATCTATGTCTGCTTTCAGATCCTGCAGTGAATCCTTTTTAAGTCTATTCTGCCATTCTTCATGCACCTACACTGTTATTTTGTACAAACTGTTCACGTGTAGGGCTCTCCCTGCTGCAGCCTCCATCATTTTACCAAAACCAGTGTATTACTTTGGGGAATACATGAAACCCTGACATGCCTTTAACTTCATTTTTCTAAGCAACATAAATGGCTAATTAATTTTCATACCTTAGATCATATTCCTTACAGTCATGGTAATTTAAATTGCTTTCTAGAACTGTTCAACTGTGCAAAATCCCTGCTACAAATTGTGACAGTCAGTCCATCCCTGCTCCCAGCAGTGTTTGTGTACCAGAGGCTGGAATAACACTTCTACGAATGTGAGCACCAGCTGTCACATCAACCACCCAGGGAGGGGGAGTGTATGTCTCCCAAACACGAACTAAAGACATGAAAACCCACTCATATATAAATTTTCTAGTGAGAATCTGAAAACAGTGGTGTGATCTGGAGGCAGTGTGCCTCTACTTGACCCACTGTGCCTGAAGCGTAAAATGAAGGAGTGGGTCAGAATCTCAAATCTTGGATTTTCATGACAACAGATAAGTTATAAGAGACAAAGCAATGCACAAAAGACTTAGAAAGAAGAATAATTTTCCACACCAGCTTGTACTTTGAAGCTACACTAAGCAGCTGAAGGATGTCATCATGTATGTCTGGAAGCACTCTGCTTTTCTGACCTCCCCTGGATGAATGTGACAGAGGTTTAGACTGGACATTAGGAAAATTTTCTTCACAGAAAAGATTATCCAGTGCTGGAACAGGCTGCCCAGAGAAGTGGTTGATTCACCATCTCTGGAGATATTTAGAAGACATGTAGTTGTGGCACTTAGGGACCTCGCTTAGTGGTGAATCCTGCAGTGCTGGGTTAACAGTTGGACTCAATGACCTTAAAAGTCTTTCCAATTTAAATGAATCTATGGTTCTATATGTGTTCAGGACCTTCTCTGTGAGCTCCAATCTTCTATATCTGCAAGGCAGTAGTAACTAGAAAACCACAATATGAATACAGACACACAAAGAATGTGCATAAATACAGAAAGGGAAATGCAGAAGTCTATGTACAAGATATGGTCTTTGTGCAGTGCCTGGAAAGTCTTGTAATTCTGCCTGATGTTCTAAAAGTCATTAGTGGCCACTGATGTGTTGTCAGTGCACATTACGTATCATACAAAACTGCCCTTCAACAACTGTTGATTATAAATATATGAGGACACGAGTATAAATGAATCAGTATCCCAGACATTCACATATCTCTCCTAAAGGCAGATGGAACAAATACAGAATTAACGGTAGTTTACCCAGCAGAAAAGCCATGCTGAAATGCTAGAAACCTCATTTTGATTCAGAATCAGCTGTACTGATGTCTTTCTACAGAAAACACAGGCTAGTAGCACATAAGCAAAGTAAAAACTATTCCGTGCATCCTAACTTTGTTAAGAGAGCTTTAAGACTGAATCAGGTAGCTTGTAATCAGAGGCATAGGGAAAAGCCAGACCTCAGCTTCTTGGTTCAGGCTTACCCTTACTCTGCTGCAGCAATGATGCAGCTTCAGGATTTAAGAGGGGTAGGACATAAGAAATGGAACTGGAACAAGGGGTCAATATTCTCCTCATCTAGTGTGCTTGTACTGCTAGAAAACTTTTGGGGGACAACTGGAACCCTTACTTAATATTAGTCCCGGGCCTGGACAAACTCCAAACAGAGAAGACTTCTTTGCTTTCTGGTTATCCAACACTTGTTTGAAAGAACTATTTGAGAAGTACTTTGCTGTCTTGAAGTTTTATGAGAGTTTTTCCAAATTTGAGCTATTACATTGTCGGGTTTTTTTTGCTTGTTTGTGTTTTGTTAATCAATTGACAAATTATTTAAATGGAGGTAGTTTGCAAACATGCACCCTAACAAGTCAGAACTCACCATAAGGTGACTAATTAAAAGCAGACATCACTTGGACTGTACTTCACAAAAAGCCCTTTCAAATTTCTCCTTCTCATTAGCTTTATCCCTTACCAGGACATTTCCAAACACTGCACAGTGGATTTCCAGCACATATGCTATTTCTCGTTCCAAGAACAAAGGATTTAAAAAATATAAAAAAACCACAGCACAACAAAACAGGTGGTTAATTAACATTTGTTAACTGTTGACAATTTTGGGGTTTTTTTTGTTTGTTTGTTTTTGTTTGGAGCACTGTATTTTACATGTAACACTTTACCTTTGCTTCTTCTCATTTAGGAGGCATAAGGAAGAAAAAGCTTCCAAGAACTCTTCACCTCTCACTCACAGTTCACGTGTTATTGCCAGCATAGATTAATTAGTTTTGTCTAGCTCTTTTTAAGAATTCATTTGGTAAACTCAAACACAATTACCTGACTTAAATTCATCTTGTTGGGTTTTGCCTGATTCTTGTCTTCACATAATTCTTCAGAGGTTGCTTTGTTCTTCCTCCACCTTCTTGATCTCTTTTCCAAATCATAATGGACTTCCTCAGTCTCACTGCTATCTGAATACTCTAAGCTTGTTGCCTGTGGATTAAAATTTACATCCATTTCTCCATGGAAATGCTTCTTTTCCATTCTGGGCATATCACTTTGAGTTCTGTTTTGTAACCAGAGAAGTTTGCTAGGTCCTTTAGCATCCTGGGAAGAGTTTACTGAAGATGTTTCTGAATCGGAGAACAGTGTCTCAGTGTTGGTGTATAACCCAGAGGAAGGGGAGGTCACTGCTTGGTACTGATCATTGCCATAAACCCATTCGTTACCATACTGGGAACCTGTATAATAGAAATCATCTGGTAATTGTCGAGGTCTCCTACGCAGCTTGTTCAAGGCTACATTCCAGTCATAGTCATCCTCACTGTCCTCGCTGCCCATCTCGTCATAGGCAGAGACAATGCTGGATTCATTCTCCAAAGCTTTGAATACCTGACTCTTTGGTTTGGCGAGCATACGAGGACGAGGCAAAGCAACATTCTGCAAAGCTACCCAGTTTCCATCAGTGCTTTGAAAAACAGAAGGTGGATCTATGAAAACGAAAAAAGAACAATTGTGATCACAGTGTGAAAGGCTCATTTTACTTGCCACAAATTGGAGGGTTCAACAAAACCAAAAAACAAATTCAAGTGTTGCTGCTACGTAACTTCCCCCATGCTTACAGCTGTGCTGCCGCGCTACTCAAAAGCCACCACTTAAGAGTCATGCTGATGACTATTTAAAATGTGAGAATACTTGGAGCAAATTATTTTTTCTAAAATAACTATTAGGGAAGGCTTGATGGAACATCAGTGCACAGACGTGTAAATCCTGAGTTTTGCAAATGTCTTTAATTCTGTGTGCAGTTCTGGTCCCCCATGATGACGAGGAAAGATGGAAAAGGGATCAGAGAAGAGCAACAAAGGTTGTATCAGGTTCTGAAAAGACTAAATAAGATTAACTAAGCCAGAGCTCTGACATCTGGAGAAGACTGAGAGGGTATATGCTTGAAGAGATGGGGGAATCTCTTCCAACCAAACTACTAGAGGAAATTAAGAGAAGTCAACGTTCTAAGCCGACAAAAGAAAGACGTGGAATGCAATGGATACCAGACCTATGGAGCTTCTTGCCTAAGGCTTTTGTGGATGCCAGAAATTGTCTGTGATAAAACTGAGATGGCTATGGACACAGAAGAGAAATCCAGTGAGATTTTCTAAATACAAAAAAATACTCCTAGCTGAGATAGTCATTAAGTTGAAAGTTATAGAGGTTCAAATTTTACTCAGAGGCAGCATGAAAAACACTTGCTTTGTCCTTATCTTTCTTAAGACTCTTGCTTATGGCTACTGTTGCTGCTGTTGTTGTACCTTAGACTAAATACTAAATGAGCCTTCTGTCAGACACAAGCACTGCCATTCTTGTATTCTTATGCTTCTTCAGAGTGTATTTCAGAACTTCAACAGAAAAATAAGGTCACAAATACAGTCAAAAAGTATTGTATATCTCATATAACTCAGGGAATTCCATTTCTTCTAAATTAAGATTCCATTTCCAATCATATTGATACGATTTCCCATTAAATCACTTGAAAATTCCCCTCTTGGGAAATATGAATGTCTGATGACTCTCTGCAGCAGTTCACAGGATCACAGGATATTCTGAATTGGAGGGGACCCACAAGGATCATCTAGTCCAACTCCTAAGTGAACACCCACACAGGGATCAAACCCACAACCCTGGAGCCATGGGCACTACACTCTGTCCATCTGAGCCTCCCATTGTCTAGGCCATGTCACTGAGTTCCTCATCGAGTCTTTTCTTAAACACCTCCAGGGATGGCGACTCCACCACCTCCCTGGGCAGACCATTCCCATGAGCGATCACTCTCTCTGTGAAAAAACTCTTCCTAACATTCAGTCTAAACCTCCCCAGGTGTAGCTTAAGGCTATGTCCTCTTGTTCGGGTGTCGTCAGCCTGAGAGAAGAGATTCACACCACCTGACTGCAACCTCCCTTCAGGTAGTTGTAAACAGCAATGAGGTCACCTCTGAGCCTCCTCTTCTCCAGGCTGAACAACCCCAGCTCCCGCCATTGCTCCCCATAGGGTCTGTTCTCCAGTCCCTTCACCATCCTTGTCGCCCGTCTCTGGACCCTCTCAAGCAGTTCAATACCCTTCTTAAACTGGGGAGCCACAACTGGACACAGTACTCAAGATGTGGTCTGACCAGTGCCGAGTACAGGGGAAGAATAACTTCCCTAGTCCGACTGACCACACTGTTCCTGATACAGGCCAGGATACCACTGGCCCTCTTAGCAACCTCGGGCACACTGCTGGCTCATATTAAGTTTTCTGTCAACTATTACTCCAAAATCCCTCTCCATTTCACCACTCTCCAGCCACTCATCCCCCAGCCAATAGTGGTGCATGGGATTATTGTGTTCAAAGTGAAGAACCCATCATTTTGACTTGTGAAATCTCATATTATTACAATCTGCCCATTTCTCTAGCCTGTCAAGGTCCCTCTGAAAGGCCCTTCTACCCTCTGGCAGTTCAACATTTGCCCCCAATTTGGTATCATCTGCAAACTTGCTAATGGTGGTCTCAATTGCCCCGTCCATGTCATCAATAATGACATTAAACAGCACCAGGTCTAACACTGATCCCTGTGGGACTCCACTAGGGACCAGCTGCCAGATGGATGTGGCACTGTTTACCAACACTCTCTGGGCTCGTCCATCCAACCAGCTGAATAAATATATAATGCCATGGATTTATACAGTAATCTTAGCCTACTGAATTAACTTTTCAGACTATGGATACCTCTCAAGGGTTTAAATTTGCCGTTTCAAGAAAAGTGTAGAAACTCTCAATATTAACATTAGTTTTCTCAAACTGTAAACAGAAAATCACTATTTAAAAACGCACAAAGCAATATCTGGTCTGTTGTAGATGATGATTAAGAATTTTGCATTAGATGATTACAAGTACTTAGATGATAAGATTATTTTTTCCTAGAATTGTTCATAAAAACATCAGTATGCAGTAAGAAGGTGTGCTTAGTTAGAAAAAAACAGGAGTCTGAAGTGCACTACCACCATCGAAACACCTTCACAAAAATTAAATGGTAATTAAACTTGGGACCTACAGGACTTAGAATAGCTTTTGCACTTGTTACTAGAGTGATCCCCCATTACTCACAGGCTGTTGGGTCTGGCCCTCTTCACGTGAGTCCTGGAATCCGTGAAGATAGTGAACCCATTAAGTATTCAAGTATGCCATGCCCATAGCCACGCCCCCTCCCTAATAAGGTCTGGAGGATGGTCCTGAGAGCGGGGCTTGTCTCAGTTGTCTGGCTGTGCTCCAGCGAGGTAGGTGAGCGCCGGGGCGGGGGGCGAGTGCTGGGGCGGGGGGTGAGCGCTGAGCGCCGGTCGAGCAGTGGGGCGGGGGCCGAGTGCTGGCCGCGCGGTAGGGCGGGCGCCGAGCGCTGGCCAAGTGGTGGGGTGGGCGCCAAGTGTCGGCCACGCAGCAGGACGAGTGTCAAGTGCTGGCTGCACACCGGCCGAGAGGCGTCCGCGGCCCCTGGACTCCACCAGGCCCCGGCCACAGGACCTGCCTGACTGTGGGCACACAAAGGGCACCGCAGGGGTGGGGGCGGCAGGTCCTTCCCCCTCCTGCAGAGATACACACAGTTCTCCTGCAGTCTGGCAGAGAACAATGCCAACCATGCAGACACCCCAAGGTCCCCCGTTCCCTCTGCCTGTAACTGCTCCAGCAGCTTCTCCAGCTCTGTCCCGCCATGGTGCGGGTGCCTTATCCCCCCTGCCCCAGCTCAGCGTGGCCAGGCACCAGCCCGCCAGCCCCTGCAGAACGGGGGAAGGTGCCTCCCACTCTCACATACAGACACACACAGTGGCAGCCCCATCATCCCATCTTGTAGCCCGGCGGAGGACAATTCCAGCCATGCAAAACCACACATTTACACTAAACGCATTCTGGCCGCGCCGGCTCCCGGCTGGGACTAATTTACATATTCATGAGTAGACTGGGTTTGTGGTAGGTTCTGCGTGTTCTGTGCATGTGCCAGGTCCCACAACTCACTGGAAAATCAACAGCAAGTATGCAGATTACAGATCATGACTATGCGGAGGATCACTGTCATTTGTTTTCACCTTCTAAGTTTCACTTCAATTAAAAAAAACATACCACTGAAGTAATTTTTACTCCTGATTAAAAGGAAATGAAATAATACTAGTTTTCTTGTAGCAGTGACCAGCTGCAGATATAAGTGTAGTCAGGTTTGTAGGAAGAACTAATAACTCCTCATTATAACCTCTGATTTTGGAGAACAAGAAAGAAGACAACCTACCAAGCTTAAAAAACTTCTGCTTGTTCACTTTCTCCAACTATGCTCAGTAATCTAAGTATAGGATTATCTTGAGAGAAAGAAGACCTTTCCTTAAAAATATTGTTCCTTCAAACAAAGCAAACAGCTCTACAAAATATAAATCTCCAACAGGAATTGAATTCGGCTGATCACTACACAAATGTAATGGAGTGCCACGTACTGTTTCTCTCTCCCAAACCATATCCCCTTATTTTGCCTAACAAGACAACATGAGAATCAGTCAAACAACCTTAGTTTAACTGAAGAAGGGACAGGAGAGTAGCTGATTACATCTCAGAGGGCAAACAGGTTAGAAAGACACTGAGAACTCTATATTTAGAAAGCTGTCTCAGTTTTATCCAAGCTTCAACCAACATCAAGTGCTCCCTTCCTGATTTTTCAAAACACTCAAGTCACTTGCTTGAAATAATAGATTTTGCACACAGTTCTTTGGGCATAAGCTATAATTAATCCATGTGAAAACGAAAGAAAGATTTTTCACTGTAAAACTATTGATAAAGACAAAAACTCCCCAGAAATTCATGATTCAACTCTTTAGTCATATTTTAAACCAATACAAACTGTAACCAAAATTGTGAACAGCTTTTTTGACTACACTGAGGTTACCCCTCCAAACTCTTGGTTGAGATTTCTTTCATTTTCTATATCCTAATACCAAGCTGCTTATTACTGCATAGGTGAGACCATATTTACGCGTATTAGCACAATCAGCTATTTACTGTAAGCTCAATAGGCACTGCAATTTCATCACAAATGAACAAAAGGAACAAATCCTCTGAGTACCAGAAAAGAAACTGGGTCCATTTGTAGTTCTGCTATGGCTAAGCAATTGTTAAGTATTAAACTGCTCAACAGTTGAATTCAATGGGATTGAAGTGGGCTCTTAAATTTAAGCATCAACTTAACTGCTTCACTGAAAATAGGCCTTCCACTAAAATACCCAGGAGAACAACACTTCTGACAGAGGGTTGAATGAGCAGTTCACAAAGTGATGTATACTTAATTAAGTCAGATTTTAATACTACTTTACTATCACTTTCTTTCTGGGGGGAGGAGAGGTATTGAAGCTGTCTAAATTTCAGTCTCTAGAGTTACCAACTAGCATTACAGATAAACAAACTGAATGGATGGGAAGCCCCCATCCCTGATCCCCACTAAATCCAAACATATTTTGACTGCTTCAGCTTGCCAGTGCCTAGTGAAACAGCTGTGGGAGTTACTGCACCAGTAAACTCACCCTACAAAACAGAAGTATTCTCCTTGTATAGCTTCATGAACTAATTGCTACAGGGATCAGATGAGTTCTACAGCTGTTACAAGAGAAGAATCAGGACATGTGTCATGGGAGGACAACAGGAAGGAACCAAGGAATGCTGCTGCAATGAGCAGTTCAGCTCTTCCCCTTGTGCAGCTTGAGGGTGAAAACTAACCAATTCTTCTATGCAGTGTTTGCCTGGTGCTACATTCCTGTGGTCTCACAGACACTTTGGCTGGAACAAGAGAGGCAGTGGAAATGGGACAACTTCAAGAGCAGGAGCCATAACTGCAGAAATATAGAATGAATAAGATTGGAAGGGACTCCAGTGGGTCATCTGGTCCAACCTCCCTGCTCAAGCAGGGTCATCCTAGAACACATGGCATAGGACTGTGTCCAGGTTCTTGAATGTCTCCAGTGAGGGAGACTCCACAACCTCTTCGGGCAGCTTGTTTCAGTACGAGGTCACCTGCACAACAAAGAAGTTCTTCCTCATATTCAGGTGGAACTTCCTGGGCATTGGTTTCTGCCCACTGCCTCTTACCCTACTCCTTGGCAGCACCAAGAAGAATCCTGACACCCTCCTTTCAGATATTCATATACATTGATACCTTCTTCAATGACGACCTGCCCTGATGTCTTGAAGTAAGCAGGGAATTTCATTCTATCCCAGTGTGCTGGTTCAGGGATGGGGCTGACTTGGAAAGCTGCTCACAATCCATCATCCATATTTACATCCATACCTAACACATGATGACAGAGGACAGATCTAGGGGAATGGCTGGTCTGTGAAGTTCCTACTCATACAACTTCCTCAAACTTGTGTGGAAGCACCAGTTAAGAGTGCTGCACAGAACACTGCATTTATGAATACATTAGGGTTAAAAATAAAGTTGCAAGTGGGAATTCTAAATTTCAATTATTTCAATGTTTGGTTCACTATGATATCTCATTAACAGTTACCCTGTGCAACAGAAGAGATACTATGGACAGCTGCAAATTCCTTCAATTGGAGGACAGATATGTGACAAAGAAGGGCACTTGGGCTCTTGTGTCTTAGAAGCTCTGAAATGTATCCAAATTAGCTGCCTAAATTTTGTGACAATCTGAAATGAACTCCATAAAGGCCTGAATTTTGTATAATATTTTGGAAAAAAAAGTAAGATAAGCAATGACACAGCCCAATGAAATTGTGTCTGTATTGGGTTTTCTGTGGCCAAGTTTCGGTAGT
>WEKX01007993.1:45062-74047 GCA_013390025.1 Pitta sordida
GGGGGGGGGGGCTATGAGGGAGGCTTCTTTGAAGAGCGGCTGGAAGCTTCCCTCAGGTCTAGCAGGACCAATGCCAGCCAGCTCTAGGTTTGACCTGCCGCTGGCCAGGCAAATCAGGAGTAACAGTAACACTTCTGTGTCAACATATTTAAGGAGAGAGAAAAAAAAAGTTAGGGGTAGATGAAGATGGCTGTCAGAGAAGAGCAGAGTGAGAAAATGTGAACAACAATGCAGACACCGAGGTCAGTGGAGGAGGAATGGCAGGAGGTGCTTCAGGCACCAGGCAGCTTTTCCCTGCAGCCCGTGATGAAGACCATGGTGGAGCAGCTGTCCTTCTGCAGCCCATAGAGGATCACAGAGGTGCAGAGATCCACCTGCAGCCTGTGGAGGAGCCCACGGTGGAGCAGGTGGATGTTGGAAGGAGGTTATGATCCCATGGGAGGCCCCTCTTGGAGCAGGGTCCTGGCAGAGACCTGCTGACCTGTGGGGAGAGGAGCCCACGCTGGAGCAGGGCTTTGATGACTTGTGCTGGAGCAGCCTGTATCTGAAGGACTGCACCCTGTGGAAAAGTGACCCATGTGGCAGCAATGTCTTAAGAAAGGCTGCCCATGGGATGGACTCACTCCAGAGCAGTTCTTGAAGGACCATCTTCCATGGGAGGGACTCCACAGGATGCAGGGAAGGACTCCTCTCTCTGAGCAGTGACCCTCCACTCCCATTCTCCTGCACCCCTGGGGGGAAGGAAGTAGAACTTGGAAGGAGGGGGAGTGGGGGGAAAGGTGTTTATAAGGAAAGATATCTATAAGATTTATTGTACTTCTCACTCCTAAGCTCTGATCTGGTTAGTAATAAATTCTTTATATCCCCACTTGGAGGGTTACTTTGCCTGTGATGGACGATCAGCAAGGGATTTCTAATGGTCCTTATCTCTTTACTGGTGAAACTCTTTGTATTTTCTCTTCTCTGCCTGTTTCCAGGGGCAGAATGAGAGAATGGCCTGGGTCACACCACTACAGTGACATAGCATCATCAAATATACATTCCACATGTGACATCTGAAAGGACAGAGGTCAGAAGAAACGTCCTGGAAAAGGTCCTTGCTTTAAGTTGTATTTATTCCACACCTGAGTGGAAAACACAAAAACCCCTCTTATTTGTACTAGAAATATTTACTTGTTTCATTTAGTCTGTCCACACTCTTCCAGCTGGGTAATGCAGAGCGCTTGCATTCCTTCTGCTTCCTGGACTGTCCTTTTTGCTGCCTCTGAAGAGCCTCAGTCACAGATGGTGCAGGGTCTTGTCCTTTACTGGTCATATCTTCACTAGCCAGGGAGAATGCAGACTGAGACCTCTGCAGGATTAAAAATCAAAGACTTTAGTTTAAAACCAGAAATAATTATCCAACTCTTTACTGTAATCCATGTTCAGTTACCCATGGAAGTGTGGGATCGGCAAGCATCACAAGTGAATTTTAATGTATTCAGAAAATTGTTTATACTACCATGGGCCAGATGGAAAGAAATAATTAAGGTGAAGTTGTTGGGAGTGTGCTTCATGAAAACTAATATCTAACTGCTTTGACACAAGTTAGTCAGAAAGGAATCCCATTGTGGTGAGACATGATGATCTATTGTTGGATCAACAGTCCATCTGGTGTAACAATTTGCAGAAGTTAAAAATTTTAAAAAAAAGCAAACAAACAGCCTGTTCCCCAGAAATAGATATGTAACTCAAGTAATTTTAATGTAGAATTCTGTTTGCTAGGACACACATATCACCCAATATGCTGAGCAGTTTTATGCAGTCTTACTAATGAAGTCGACATAGCCTACTACTGCACATCTATTTATTTCTAGAAGGGTCACATTTCAAGTGAGGTAGTACACACATTTCAAAGTAAGGTAAAATACTGCTGTGAATGTTCATCAGTCCTTCCCCTCCTACTGATGGGAAGGGACTTTCCTTTGGTTCCACATAAATAGATCAGACCTTTTAGTTTTGACTTAGGCACAGAGGTCAGTTACAGAAGACACATTTAAATCTGGCCTGTTTTAAAAATCTGTGAAAGGTGTCAGTGTCCTGCTGATGTCAGGAGAACTCACGCTTATACATCAAATCACATACATAGTTCTGGAAACAAGGCTACAGAGCTTGAGTCAAGTTGCCTTCATAGCAGAGTCAGCAGAAGACTGTATACATCAGGGATTCATTAAGGTTATTGCTTTCAAGTGGCTCAGTTGCTTTGCACAGGCAAAGTAGGCACTCTCAAATCTTTGTACATTTTTACTGATGTTATAATTACAAATAATTAACTAAGACTGTTACTCTCAAAAAGGCCAGTCTTCGCCTGTATCAGATCTCTTCTTTGCACTGGTGCAGATGAGGTAAAGAGAAAATTGACTTTCAGCTACTTTCAAGTCCCTACAGTTCCCAAGACAGCATAAGCTTTGCTGGGAGTCCTGATGGCTTGAAAGTCACATTTTCTCTACTTTCTGTCGGCATTCCCTCCCATCTGAAATGCTCCTGTGTGTACCATGCCAGAAAATTTAATTACCTGCAAATCTTTCTGTATTCTTGGCTCAGCAGTTTGACTCCATAACAAATTCAGTAAAAAGAAACACAACTAAGCACAAGGGTTTAGTTTGGCTTCTGGATTGTGGAGGAAAATACAGAATTACTGCCTTTGAATCAAATTTCTGTAACTGCAATGACTGCATAATTTTGTTAATCTTACCCATAAAAAGACAAAGGCCCTAATGGGATGCATTGGAGTGTTTCCTTTCAAATTCAGTAACATAAACTACTCACAATAAGATCATAGTACTGTACAACTTTATTATGGAATCTTTCAGATGAATCCCTATTTTTAGCCTACACTATATTTAAGTGTATATTTGGGCTGTTTCAAACCTTGAACTAGATCTTCAACTGATCAAGTTTCATCTGAATCCTCCTTAACCTGTAAAAGAGTTCATAATTTAATACATACAGGTACATAAATTGTTTTGCTATACGAAATTTGTTCATTAATTTGGATTTCATCCTGTCAGGATACATGTACAATATAAACAATTCTGCCACAATTTGCCACCTGATCTATGACAAGTTTTAACTGTGCTGTGGTTCACTTCACTTCATTGTCAAGCAAGAACTACCAAACTTCCCATGCTTTCAATAATTTAGGTCTAGCACATGTCTGCTGTATCCTTTAATATCTTTTTGTTAAGAGTTGTTACATACTGAAAGAAGCAAGTTTTCGTGGCTGTCACTATTTTCACAGTTTCACAAATATTCACTCAGGGCACATTCCTTTTCCACATGTACATATATAGCAAACACTAGAGATAAGAGATGCTGAAGACCTAGAAGGAATAGCCCACAGTTCACAGGTTATTCTGAGTTGGAAGGGACCCACAGGATCATCTAGTCCAACTCCCAAGCGAACGCCCACGCAGGGATCAGGCCCACAAGCGTGGAACCATGGGCACCACGCTCCATCCATCCAAGCCTCCCAACAACTAGACCATGTCACTGAGTTCATCATTGAGTCTTCTCTTAAACACCTCCAGGGATGGCGACTCCACCGCCTGCCTGGGCAGACCATTCCACTGAGAGATCACTCTCTCTGTGAAAAATCTCTTCCTAACATCCAGTCTAAACCTCCCAGTTCTATCAGCAATATCCATTTTCCCTTATTACTTAAATAACTGAATCAGAAGAACAAGAAGAATATCAGGAAAAACTTAAGTAGTTTGTATAATGACAACCTGGACTCAGATAATGACAGTAACACGTTTTCCTTATTATATAAAATCTGCATGCTTGACAACTTTTCTGTTTTTTTAAATGGCAGCTTCTCCTGTGCCTACCCACTCTTTCAGAACACCACAGTAAAGGCTGCATCACAGTGGTGGCAGCATCTGCCCTTGGCTCTCAACTAACCTGAGACCTGTCAGCAGCTCAACCCTGACAACACAGAGCTTGGCATGGGTTGCAAATCCTCCTGAAGGAGCTGGGCACTGCTGCCCCCCCAACCAATGCTTCCTCAGCAATGCTGTGGAACTGCCTGAGCAACTTAAAACTAGTTCAGGTACATCTACACTATAGGGCAGATAGAGCTTTAAGAAGGACTAGAAGGTACACAACAGCTCTAAGGATTTGAAAAGAAGATGAGCATGAAGGACCTGATGAAAAAAAGGCACTGAAAAACAAGGAAGCACAGAAAAGAAAGTAGACACAGTCCCACGTGGTGTAGTAGCCTAGGATCTGAAATAAGTTTATCCAAACAGTCTTATCTAAAAAAGCCAAACAGCTTGATTTTTTAAACTTGTGTGCTAAAACTTTTGGGTCAGATCAAACAGGAAACTGCTCTCCATAGTTCATCAAAGCTCTCTGTGGTGAGCAGGACATGGGTATTATGCAGGAACTGCTACTTCCCAGGAAATCTCCAAATACTGCAAAGGATAAAGCTTTTGGTGCCTCCAAAGCTTGGCTTGAGACCATCCTCATTGTTCTTCTGGACTTTATATGAATTTTTGATAAAATCTGTCTCTGATTGCTCTGCTAGAAATACCACCTCTTCTCACTGAGCATGGTTCAATGTCGCAGAAGGCTCAAGGAGAGAAAAGTGATGGCTTGGCTGTACCCCAGCATTTAGATCCTGAAAAAGGAAAGCTGTTGAACTACCACTCTTCACTACTACATTTGCAGTTCTCTGTAGTTCTTGTATCTGGGCAGATTGAAATGAACAAGTGCCAGTATTCTAATAAGCTCCAATTAAAAAGAACAAATAAAGTAGAGGATTAGGTTGTTTCTTGTTCTGGAAGTTAGTTTTAGATTGGAATGGAAGGACAGATACCAGAATTGTGTTTTACTCAGACAACTATAGGTGGAAAGAAAACATAAAGTATTCATCCCTGACAGCAGCTCAAATCACTTGTAACACTGATAATAATACAAAAAAGGAGAGTCAATAGCCAAACCTGGTCTAGGAACAGGACAGAAGCATAAGCTGGCATCAGAACAAATCAGACTAAATTGGCATAAACTAGCTGTATTTTTCAAAGCACAAAAGCAAATGTTTGTCTACAAGTTTATCTCCAATCAATTAGCAGCCTTTGTGACTCTATCTGAAGTGCAAATGACTCAGGACCTCATTTTGTTGTTTTTGCCATAAAAAAGCAAATTAGAAAGCTAGTTATTTGGTGTGAGGCCACACAGCAAAAGCCCTAATCTTGTTTGGCACACTTGCATCAACTTCAACTCAGGCACCACAGCTAACTCCACAGCCCTACAGCTACAGCATGGGCTACATCCCATATACCTGCCTGCCCATGCTGCTGACTTCACTGCCACACTTAGCTGCAACAGGCAACAGAAATACACATTACTGTGCTGCATTTGTGTCTCTCCACCTCACAGAGGTAATGGCCCATGTGTAGATCCACAGGGGACATTCCTCCCTTAGAGGGATTTGTATAGGAAGGAAAACACTGACCATATGGGAACAAGACTGAGAAGCTTACCCCAGCACTGGTGCTCCATGTAGTTTCCCCATGTAGTGCATGGATGCAGGGAAGTTCTCCAGGTATGGCCAGCTACTGCAATACACTCTTAGATCAGTTTGCATAGGAACAAGAGATCAACAAACTGATCAAATGAAGGAACCACACCCCTCAATCATTACTAATTGCCCACATACTTGGAATGCAACAAGATTTCAGGGCAGAAGAACCAAAATTATCCAAAAAGTATAGGCATCTATATACAACTTTCAAAAGAAGGCAGGAATGTAGGAACTTTGGTCCTGATTCATAAGGACATGAGATGTCAAGAAGAGAGCCAAAGCCATCTGGCGTCTTTTCTAAGCAGAAGTTCTGGTTCCTGAGAAAACCCTCCCTTCCGCAGTTTCTATTTTAGGTGTATTTGTGTTACGAATTACAAGGCTGCCCTGTAAGCTTGTGGTCACTGCTAGTTTCTGCAGTAAATCAGTACATCAGCAGATGGCATTGCAACCCAGTGGCACATTTTCTGTGCTCACTGCACACATCCCACGGAAGCATGCGTTGCATGCTGGAGTACTGTGCAGTGCAGCACAGCTCACAAAATATAGTTACAGTATTGACAGGCATTTCCAAACACTTCAGTTAGATGAGTTCCCCACAAAATCCTGCCTACTTGCATCTGCTCCAAGATGTTTGTTTCAAAATTCAATTCCACACATTGTTATTCTCTTTTTTTAATCTTTCTTTGGGGATTTCTGCTAAATAGTTTATAATATCTGGATGGAAAGAATTCAGCCTTCATTTTTTACTGGGCTAGAACTAAAAGGAGTCATCTGTTTCATTGACGGCCGTCAACCAGAAAAAATAAACACAGAATCACAGAATCACAGAATATTTTGAGTTGGAAGGGACCCACAAGGATCATCTAGTCCAACTCACCACCTAATACCCGTGCAGAGACCGAGAGCACATCCCAGAGCGTAACACCAACCTAGATCCCTCACAGTCTAGCAGGCCACTCCGAGCCGGAAGGGGCCCAGAATCATCCAGCCCTACACCCCCCAGCTAGACCATGTCACTAAGCTCCTCGTCCAGTCTTCTCTTAAACACCTCCAGGGATGGCGACTCCACCACCTCCCTGGGCAGCCCATTCCAATATGCAATTACTCTCTCTGTGAAAAACCGCTTCCTAATGTTAAGATTGAACCTCCCCTGGCGTATCTTGAGGCCGTGCCCTCTCGTTCTGGTGTCGTCAGCCTGGAAGAAGAGGTCTACACCCATCTGGCTGCAACCTCCCCGCAGGTAGTTGTAAACAGCAATGAGGTCCCCTCTGAGCCTCCTCTTCTCCAGACTGAACAGTCCCAGTTCCTGTAGTCGCTCCTCATAGGGCCTGCCCTCCAGTCCCTTCACCATCCTCGTTGCCCTTCTCTGGACCCTCTCAAGCAGCTCAACATCCCTCTTAAACTGGGGAGCCCAGAACTGCACACAGTACTCAAGATGAGGTCTGACCAGCGCTGTGTACAGGGGAAGGACAACCTCCCTGGACCGACTGACCACACTGTTCCTGATGCAGGCCAGGATGCCATTGGCCTTCTTAGCCACCTGGGCACACTGCTGGCTCATATTGAGTTTCCTATCGATCAGTACACGTAAGTCTCTCTCCACTTCACTAGTCTCGAGCCACTCCTCCCCCAGCCAATAGCGGTGCATGGGGTTGTTATGGCCGAAGTGAAGAACCCGGCACTTAGTCTTGTTAAACCTCATACTGTTGGAGCCTGCCCATCTCTCCAGCCTGTCAAGGTCCCTCTGGAGGGCCTTCCTACCCTCCGGCAGTTCCACATTTGCCCCCAGCTTAGTATCATCTGCAAACTTGCTGATGATGGATTCAATTCCCTTGTCCATGTCATCGATAAAGATGTTGAACAGTACTGGGCCCAACACTGACCCCTGTGGGACTCCGCTGGTGACTGGCCGCCAGTCCGATGTTGCACCATTCACCACCACCCTCTGAGCTCGCCCTTCCAACCAGCTTGTAACCCAGCATAACACCAAACCACAAAAAAGACAATGTGGTTTCTGAAGATTAAAACATGAATAAAACTAATCACATCTTGTATTACTTAATAAATATAAATATTCTACCTTCTGTCTATAACAATTTATAAGTTCATTCTTCTAAACAAGTAATCAAGAGCAAAAAAAAAAATTTTATAAACCATTCTAGTGAATATTGAGTCCAATGGTGATAATCTATGAATTCTTTACTTTGAACAACTCCCTTGTATGTAAGGATATTGTTTAGAGAGACAACACAAAGATTTTTCATTACATTAATCCTCAAAAGATGAAAAAGTAGAGGTAATTCTTCTTTCTTCTAAAGAAATGCCAAAATGTTAATTCAAAATAGGTCCCAAACCCAAGTATTGGACTTTACAAAAGATATTCTGGATCATGCATGTTTTTTCCCCTCACTTCTCTCCTATTTCTCCTTATTTCCACCCTTGCACCGCCCTGTGGTCTGGTATAACTAGTAAAACAGTAATTTATTCTGCAGTTATTTAGAATAGATCAGGGACTCTCCCAGCTTCAGGAAGGACTGAGAACACCTGGTGCCTCAAGGCAGCTGTAGGGTCACCACAGCAGGAGTCAGTACAGGCACTGAGACCTCAGCACCAGGGCTGAGGGCAGGTACCTCTGGAATTGGAGAGCTGAATCCTGTGCTATGCAAACTCTGACCTGTGGGGCAGCTGTTAATTTGGGGTTTGAGGACTACCTTGTTTATTCAGGGAAGCAACTCAGAATTGACAGCAAAAACTCAAATGACTTAAATGCAACCTTATCTCTCCTCTCCCCTCACTCGCAAATTCGGCAGCTCTGCCCTCTGGCAGTGCAGCATAACCTCTCGCCTGCATCTCAGCTGTGCTCTATGAATATAATCAATGCACAGACAAGCAGGAGGTCTGGTAGCAAATACAGCAGCAATCCCTAAGCATCAACAGCTAATGCATCCTTTGGTACGAAAACTCCCACACCAGGATGGAGACAGTATAAACTTGCAAATGGTGCCACTCTGCCACAGTCTATTTATCCCTGGAAGTGATTTTCACTCTGCTCAAATGTATGCAGTCCAGACATTTAGCAGTGGGAGTGAAATACCAAGGGCTTCAAGCATCTGTTCCTTAGTTAATCTTGTATATGGCAAAGAATCTGTTAACAACCTTCTGAAGAAGGGCAAGAACAGGCAGATAAATGGAAGATTTTCACACTCAGTTGAAAGAAAACTCCCTTCTTCAAGTCCTAACCAAAATCCTTGTGGATATCGCAGCCATCAGTGAAAATCCTTGAACAGCAGGTTGTGAGAAAGCAAAGTTGATGGCTCCCTCTTCTGCAAGTCTTAGAGCATGTGTCCTTCTAGGGTCTGCCCAAGCTGGCTTTCTGTTCTCTAGTTACAGAGACATAGCCTGGCTGCACTGGATCTTTTCTATCCTTCTACTGGCCTCTCAGCCAGCTGATCCCCTTAAAAACACTGTTCCTTTAAAAAGAGTAAAAAAAAAAGTTTAGTTCATCAGGAACGGGTCTGTCAGCAGGACGAATTGCACAGCTGTGTGATAATATGTAGAGCCACATTTGGGTGCTCATTTAGTTTGGTTCAACTTGAGGGATCTAGGTGGTGTTACGCTCTGGGATGTGCTCTCGGACTCTGTACAGGTGTTAGGTGGTGAGTTGGACTAGATGATCCTTGTGGGTCCCTTCCAACTCATAATATTCTGTGATTCTGTGAACTTGGATTATCTGGCCTTGATGATCCAGAGATAGAGAGAAGAGTTGTAAAGGAGAGAGACAGGAGGTTATTCCCCAACAAACCCATTGCTGCTGAGTATGCAATTTGCTCTATACTTACACCCATAGTGCTTGAGGGACTACCCTCTACCCTCTCTCTCTGGCCCCTACTGCTTTGATTTAAAGGGATTTGTAAGCTAGTAATAATGGATATTTCATATTGGTTCCAGAGTATGAATATAAACATAATTTTATTGAACTTACAGAGGTCACAATTAGGAAAGTGCTAGGAGCACAAAATATCATAGTTCAATCAATGTAATGGATTTATGTGAACAAGTCTATTGAAGTTTGTGGAATAGAGGCTGATGTACCAATGGAACTGTAATCCAAACAGCATCTTTACAAGGTACCCTTGTGCATTCAGCCATTACTGTTTCTCATACGTTCCTCCCTGCCCCATTCTTTTTCCCTCCTCCCACACTTGGAATATTGTATGATATCTCCTTAAAAAACCCAAACTCAACAAAAAACAAACAGAGGAGACACTTCCTAGCGTTCCTTGAGTAACACCTTTACTTGAAGACATTGAGAGCTCAGTTAGTATCCTGTGATGAGATTATCATCTTACCTGAAGAAGAGAAAGCTAAGCAACAGCAAAGGCCACATCTCTGGTTCTGCTGTAGGACAGTATGATTTTAATTTGCTACTAGTGCATGCCTCTCAGAGTGCGTGTGTGTAAGAGGGTAGGGGGAGGAGAGCTGGCATATCTGTCTCAAGTCTAACTGCAGCCTTACACGCAAACACAGGTTCACAGGATATTCCGAGTTGGAAGAGACCCACAAGGATCATCTAGTCCAACTCCCAAGCAAACGCCCACCCCACCCAGGGATCAAACCCACAACCCTGGAGCCATGGGCACCACGCTCCATCCATCCTCCAAAAAACCCTTGAAAAATGCAGTATAAAGTACGATTGAAAGTGTTTAGTGAATATTCTTAACTAAACACAACTATTCTTTTTGTATTTTATCTCTAGGTGTCTCAGTTTCCCACACAACCTTTCATGTCCTGTTCTGGCCCTCATCTACAAAGCTGTGCTCAGCACAGCACTCACCCATCAGAGAGAATCACTATCTCCTATTCAAACACCCAACTGACAGAGAAAGCCTTAAATGTTCTGTGATTCTTGTCGTGACAGTATACACACTTATTTAATCTAAAAATAAAGTAAGATTTGTCAGGCAGCCTGGCCCTCAGCATCACAGGTTTTAAGTTAGACCTGAAAATCCTGCAATACCCAGGAATATATTATAATAGCAACTTCAAAACAAAATAAAACTGAAAGAACAACATAAGAACTAAACTATTTGGAAAATAACATTATAGAATTGATCACCCTTCTCCATCCTCTCTCCTACTCCCTTAAAACCTGTCTTGCTGAAAATAAGTGCAATACAGGTAAATGTAGGTCCCCATGGGCTTGATCATGTACCTAGCATCCAAAACTATCTTCTTGGATGTTTGTCAAATTCACGGATAGTACTACGAAACAAAAAAATGGTAATCTTATGCTAGAGATACATCTCAAGATGAAGTACCAACTCAAACTATACAAGTAACTTTAAAAGGATGACGCTGTCACGTTTAGTGCCTTGCACTGACTATTTAGTAACCTGAGCCTTAAAAACTGGTACTATTTGCTGACTCAGAAACACAAAAATAGCTGTATCCTATCTTTCTGCAGCGGTGGAAGGAAGAAAACCAAGTAGATTACTATGGACAGAACTTTAATCTGAAATCAGGATCACTTCTGCAGTGAGATCACAGTGTTACAATGCGTCCTGGTTTGGGTTTTTTTGCTCCTCTGGCAGCGAGGGGGTTAACAGCTCAGCTCTTGCCTGGGCCTCAGTCGCTGCCAGTGATTCAAGGTTGCAAGGATAGGAATGCCTCTGTGAATAAACATATTTGGGAGAGAAGAAAAAACCCAACTTAGTAGCAAGATGTAGTGTGCCGGACCAGGGCCTGTATGGAGAGGCTGAAAGCTGTGAAGGCCCCCCAGGCCTACTAGAGAAGGGGTAGGAAGAATTCCAGGCATCCTGCTGCTGTTTGTGGAAAGGAATATGGTGCAAACCTATGGAAGAGAGAGAGAGAAACCAGTGATGCAGTATCCACTGAAGCCATGACTGAAGATGGAGAATTATGCTGCAAAAAGCTGCAGATGTCTTAAGAGCCCAGAAACACGGAGCCGGAGCTGAGCTTGGCAGAGATCCTTTGGACAGACTTTTTGTGACAGAATTGCATTGTGGTAGGATCTGAACTATGTACTTTGGGATGGGCTCACATATGAAGCAGCAGAGTAGCACTTAAAACACTGCATCCTGCGTTGTGACTCTCAAGACAACAGAGAATGGAAGAACTGTCGTCCATGGGTCGAGATTTCACTTGGGAGAGGGTCATGAAAAGACTTTTCCTCTCTCTCTCTCTCAAACTTTATGGAAGGGCAGAGAGATGGTTCCTACCCTGGATCTGGTCAGACATACCAACTTGCCTGGCTTATCCCTACCCCTGTTACCCCTTTGTCGCCTGGTTGAAAAAGGAAATATGAGATCTGTTGTAAGAGAAGGAAGGGTGGGGGAAAAAGGTTGCTTTTTAAATGATGCTTCTCACATAACCTCTGATCCTGTTAGTTAATAAATAATTAATTTATATTCTTCACTGGTATTAATAAGAAAGACTCTTTTTTTTTAGAGCACAAAGTACATTTCCATCTCATAATGTACTGTTCTTTCCCATTCTGTGCAGAGAAGATGGTGCTGCAGTTGGATTCTTTTGGAAGGAAACGGGACAGCAAATAAACCATCAGGATCCAGCTGATAACTTCTGGATAAATGCACACCTGCCTCACTGGAAGCAGTGAGGCAGGTGTGAGTGTGCACCTCACTGATACATGCTATGCAAACTTCTGATGCCAGCCCATGTATAAAATCTAAAAGCTCCATCTTCCCAATGACATGACACATTTATTAATTAGATATAACTATGATGTTTCTGAGACAGAGTCACTGGTAGGTAGGAACTGATGTCAGCTGGTATCAACTTCCTTCAGTGTTATGCCTCCCTCATCTGAAAACACTCTAGCACTGTGTTGAATAACTACTGAACAGGATCCCACCTCAAGAAGATTTTCTTCAAATACTTGTTTGAGACAAACCTAACAAGGTATTGAGCATCTGCGAAACCTCTGTCTTGCTGAGCCTTCCTTCTCTTTGAAACAAATCAAACAGGAAAAAAAAAAGAAGAAAAAATAAACAACTGTTGGTACACTGTGGACCTTATAATTAGCTTAACTAGCAAACTTCTGCTTCCCCTGAGGTGCATCATAATGTGTGTTTAAGGAAATTCTCCCTTCCCTATATCCCCAGCTGGTTTATATAATATAAAATATGCATGAGCTTCTGTTTATATATGCAATCTTTTAGCTGTAAAATAAAGACCACTAATACAGCACTTAAAACACACCAGGGTGCCTGCACTCCATCAATGTTTAAATGGGACACAATATGCCAACTGGTCACTTGCTCTCTGGCTGGCAGTGATGTATGGGGGAGAAGCAGAGACAGCAGAGAAGCATCCTCCCAATTGCTCTAAGCTCCTCCTGTCTCAGCCTTTGCTTACTGGTAATGAGAAACAGATGGTGCCATCCATCTCTTTTTATGAGATGGGGAAATAAAATATTCAGCCTTATATCATTATTTTTAGCATTGGCAAGTGATCTCAAAGAAATCTAAGAGGAAAAAAAAAGGAAAAGACATTATCTATAGACACTACCACACCATAGTACTGCAGTTAAACAATCAATACTGGGGTTTTTTTGGGGCGTGTAGGAGGAAAGTTTAACTTATTTAATGATTCCTTCCAAAGTAAGTGATTTTGGATGAGCAGGGAGGTAATGCAGGGCTTCCAGAGCCCACTGGAAGTTTCTGGCGGATATGGATGAGCTGCATATAGTCGCAACTTGAAGAAAAATTGCTTGGCAGGTGCAACCACAGGTGATACCTGGGATTACTACAGCACCACTGACACTGTAAGCAAGTAACTTTGGTAATAAAATGTGATGCAATAATAAACATGGGAAGGCCAGTGTTAGAGCATGCAATGGCCTTATGCTGTATATTACTAGCTTTATTGTGCTGGCAAAACTGTATGTATTATCTTTTACACTGAAGTCAAAATTACTTGCTCTAAGATAAATTTCCAGTTTTAAATGATGAAATCTTAACTGCCTTAAGATTTGCTATCTTTACCTCCCTTTCCTTTGAATGTCAATCTTTTTGTTGATTGTTTTTCTTTCCTTTTATTTAATCTGTCCTGCTTCTCTTAATGTGTTTGCCAGGTGCCGAAGCAATACTTACATAGCGGAAGTTCTACTTAAATAATCCTTAATGGGAAATAGACTCACATACATAATTCTAACACAGTAGTAGTCACCTTGGGTAGCTTTGATAGAAAAAAATGAACAACTGTGTTTCTTTTTCCTTTCCTTGGAATGGCATAGGGCCACAGGGCCTCTCTGCCAGCTTCTGCAGAAGCTCGGTTTTGTTTCAGAAAGCAAAAAATAAGTGCAATTCTTTTAGCATAAAACTTTCTCACATGATATACAGAGGAGAAACTGATGCAGTTCAGTCCTGCAAATCTATTGACATAGGCATGCTTCTCATTTGTAGCTGACTGAAAACAAAGTGGAAAGGAAATCAAACTCAGGAACAGGAATTTGGGTTGTTTCAGCACTATTGCTGAGAATCAAGCAGGCTGTAACTGTTCTGCATTTACTCTGCACAAATTGCCTTTCAGTAGGCTCTCCAGCAGGCCCTTCATTCAAGCTTCTGAGACTTCAGTTCTGCCAGCCTAAGAGGTTAACATAACTGCAACTGTATTATCTATGGGAACAACTGGAATTACAATTATTTTCCAAGGGTGATTGGTTATACTAACAAAATTCTCCTCTATATAAGCACATATACATGTCAAAAACAAGGGAAAACAATAAAACAACCCTAGGAAACCAAAAGGCAGAACTATATTTATGCGAGAGGTGAATGAATTCACAGCAGATGGGCAAATTAATTCGTGTTCCTTAAAGTGCTGTGGGAAGGCAATTGGAACAAATGATGACAAATGTGGCAAAAGAACCTGTAAAGAGGTAGAGTGTCCTTAAAAAGCACTGTACACATCTGGATCTCTAGTACTGACTGATGGCTACAGACGTTTTGAAGCTGTTCTCACCTGAGCTGTAATTTCTGCTACTCCAGTATTTTCCACAAAGTCTACTATTATTCAAACCAATGCATGTCTCTCTAGCAAAAAAATTAAAACTAAGTTGCTACTTCAGAAGAGAATTTTAAAACGTGTTCTCTCCAAAAGCAGAACAAGCTTCTGGCATAATGACGAAGGATTTGAACAGCATATTTGCCTAGGTCCTGTCCTTAAACTCAAAAAAAACCCCTCAGCTGAGTCAGACACAAAATCAACTCTCTCTCTCCTGGTTCTTTTATTCTGCAAGCAACTGGCCTAGGGCAACAGAGCAAAGCTCTTTAATATGCTCACCCTAACTTCTGATCACTTGGTTAACAGTTGCACCTTACAGGCGTTACTCTTTCAATTTGGAAATAGGTGGGGGATTAGAACGTGAATCTGTATCTCAGCAGTTCTGGTATTCTGGCATAAATGTGTTCCCACTGGTAGTGTAAACTAGCAAATTTAGCTGCGAATTAAGACACAGCCCCACATTCAGTTCTGTGGTTCTGCTCAGTGGGCAAGAGGTGGGTAGTGGCACAGTAGCAGGACACTTGGGAGCAGCAGCCTAAACCACAGTATCAAAATGTACAGGAACTAGCTCATCTGTCACCATCTTGCCTCTCTGGTTGTCAAACAGCCTGTCCAAGACTACAGCTTATTTTTACTTCTTTTTACTTTCTGCCCTTTTAAAACTATTACTAATGCAGCTTGTCAGATTTGCTTCAACCTTATAGCAGGAGCTAAACACATTGTGCTGAGAAAAAAGTGAAAGGAGGAAACACTCTTTAGTGTAAGACATAAATGGTGCTCTACAGTTGGGGTTACATTTTCTTTGTTGGTGGTGGCTGTTTTCTTTAAGATGGCTAAAGAGTAAAAGAAACATTACACAAATCTAACATTATACAAAAGAAAATATAACACTCATCAAAAATCTAAATGAAACCTAAGTGAGCAACAAATTGTTTGGAAAAATGAACACCGAGGCACTGATTCCTATTTGCATTCACAGATTCACACAGATTCATAGAATATTCTGAGTTGGAAGTGACCCACAAGGATCATTGAGTCCAACTCTTAAATGGCACCACTGCCTCCCTGGCGGGAATCTCCCGCCAGTCTCCACCAGTCTCTTGCATGAGAGATGGCGACAGAATACGATCTGTTCTTCCAGGCAAAACTTCCTATAGAATACAGTTGGCTTACCACAGTTATCCATATCGTATCAGACATGTCTTTCAATCTACTACCTATATAAATCCTGATCAGACTAGAAGACGGATCAGTTAGGTGTCCCTAACGTGTTAAATCAAGCAGTGATATTTTTCATAGCACAAACTTAGTACTGCCCAACACCCTCACCCAAAACAACACAGTGTCTGTGATATACTTCCATGGCCCATGGTATGCTAGGAAAGCATGCAACTAAGCAACAGTTTGTCCAGCCATAGGTTTAATGCTTGCTTGCAAGTCTCTACATACCATTCTAAGCAGTCAGTATACTTATCCATGACTGCAATCTGCCAGTTCTGTGCATCAGAAAACATCCATAGTTCTGCTGTGCCACTCACCCACAAGGTGTAGGACCCCCTGCGGCTCCCCGGGAAAGTCATCATACTCTGATCTGAGACAGCGACAGATGCCAGGCCACTGCTCCTGGATGGAGGCCATTCAAAGTCAGCCTCGGCCTGCTCAGTTTTGCTTTTCTGCTTCTTTATAATCTGTAAAGCAGGGCAATAGGGGGTGGGAAGGGAGAGAAAAAAGGGGCTCAGAAGATATTGTCTGAGCCGTACTGAGAAAAACTACATGAATCCTGTCTCCAGGCAATCTGCCTAGGAATTACATTTGCATTCCCCTTTGCTCTTCCTCCAGCTCGTGCAAAGGATGATTCTGACTACTTGCATGCACTTCTTCTCATCTGAAGTCATACTGCTTGCAAGAGCATAAGCACTGATACAATACACAAAATCATAATCAATGCCTGTAGGAACATCAGAGGTGAACTACATAAACATGGAAACCTGTTGCTACAGTAACACTTTAAACATTAGCAGCATCCAAGTATCAAGTGTTTTCTCAGACAAGACTTTTTGCCAAGAAACATGAAACACTAGATATGAGGGGAACTTCAAAGGCTCCCATTACATACAGACACATTTCTAGTGAAAACAATGTCGTCTTAGGTGTCTAGGCACTAATTTTTTTTTTTAATCTACACCATCCTAAGAGACAGATCATGTAAACTACATGTCTCTCTACAGTGACAGATTTTATCCTGCTATACTTCATCTCCATAACTCCTCTTGACTCAAATATAAATTAAATATAAACATAAAACTCAAATATAAAATATCTACAGAATATTGCATAAAAAATCTTATTAGGCAGGCTCTTTGCAAAAGTAGCAGCAATGCAAGCTTGGATGAGACAGGCTCTGGACTGTGAAAGACCTAATAAATAGAATTAATCTTCTAACATCCCTATTAAAAAAGAAGGCAGATTATTTTCCATTGAGAAAATGCTGCCCTTCTGGCTTTTCTTGATAGCCTTATGAACAACATATTCCCCTTCTGGTCTGTGATCCATACATTGTTAAATGCCACGGCCCAAACACAGATGTGGCAACACGCTTATTTCACATGGAATGAGACTAACTTAGCAGAGTGGTTACTTTACTGATCACAGGAGCTCAACAGCACTCTGTTCATGCTTATCTTGCCTTGTTCCAAACCATCCTACAAACTCAAAGGGTATTTGTTCGCAGCAGCTCTCCATTTTCATTCTGCGGTGGTGCCAACTGTGAGCTTTGCAGAGAGAACGAGCTTTACGCAAAACGTCACAGAAATCTGACACACCGAGGGTTCTGTGATTTTTGGTGTGTCTCTCTCACAGCATCATTAACATAATTCTGTTTTAATGATTGATATTTTCTTCGAATGTGTTGTAGATGCAAGGTTCAGTAGAGGGTACGGTCAAGAGCCACACCTTATGCCACTGGAAAATTCTGTGCCTTTGAGGAAGTGACATATAGGGCCAAGAGTCACAACTCCTGGCATTAGAAAATTTTGTGCATCTGGGAAAGTGAAGTACAGATGTAAAATTCCATCAAGCACGGGCCTCTTCTTCCAATAAAAGATACCACAGACCTGAGGGAGTGATACCTCTCTGCTCTAAAGGGCATAGAGCCTCAGGCTACGCACTGGATTAATCTTACTTACAAACTGATCTCCCTGTCAGAAGTGGCTGACCTAAGCCTATACTGTCACAGTTGAAGTTTCAATTTGTCATTTACTTTACTTTCTAAGTTGGCATCATCCTTTTTGCTCTTAGCAAAGACACAGCTCACCAGACTAAAGCATTGTGTTTTGGCTATTAAACAAGCTAGGGATAAAAAGCACCCCATACCTTGTGCACGATGGTTGTGGCCAGCTCTTCTATGAGGTCCTCCTTGTGCTCCTGCAAGTAACAAGCTTCATTCTGCTTGTCCTGCATGAAAACAGATAACCGTATTTGCTATAATCCCAGCCTTTTCAAAGAAATGGTACAGATTGGGAAATGGATAATATGCCCTACTGGCACTACAGAAAGAAATTAAAGGCACTTAAATTGGATGTCACCTTCTCACTGGTATCTTGGGTACCAGTTCATAAAACCCATGTCTAACTCTCTAGGTATAGCACAAGATAGTCACTACTTCTCCGTATTTTCTTTTGTATCTACTTGGTTTCGTACCACTACCCAAATTAAAAGAAATATAATTGTCCTACTTAAATTAAGACATTTTGTTTGGAAGTGTTACCAGGCTGTCACTGTAGGTCTCTGCCTTAGAAATAGCTTCTTCCACTGCTTCCTCTGCAACACGTAAGGCCACAGCAAGGGTATCCATCATGCTGTGTCCTAGATGAAGAATAAGATAAAACCACCATGTTCTTTACATATGCACATTTTGCATAATGAGCTCCAAAACTAAAATTCATATTCTTGATGTGTATTCAAATCTTAAATTGTTAATGAAAAAATTTATTTCCTCAATCCTTACTTATGCACAGTAAAATAAACAATTTATGTCATAGAAATTTTTCTCAGTCTCTGTGTTTCTTCTTAAATATAAATCTTAAATACAATAAAACATAGCATTTTTTGTTGCTTATTTTTTTGAATGCAGAAAAACAGTTTGGAGGAAATAACTGAAAGAAAATTAGTAAAGTTCCACCAACAGAACAGAAGAAAGAAAGTTAAAAAACATGAACATAGGGAAGGAAATAAAATTGGAGAGAAGTAACAAAAAATGAACATTAAGAAAATCACATTAGAATATGCATGTAATAGGTGTAATGCTGAAGCAAGATATGCTAGTATAGTAGGCAAAAGAGTTTTAGTATCTCACTGAATGTTTCAGCCAAAATAATTTTGGATCTCTGAACAAGGCTTACCAGCACTTCAAGCTATTTGTCCAGTAATTCAAAATGTAAAGACTTCGATCCCTGGGTGGGCACTTGCTGGGAGTTGGACTATACAATCCTATGGGTCGCTTCCAACTCAGAATAACCTGTGAACCTGTGACTATGTTTTAATGAAATGAGGTTTTTAGCAGCATACCTTCTGTCTGCTGGTAGAATGTAGAGTCACTTCCACAAATGCTTCCTTCATTCTCACAGCTTCCTTCATACAAACTTCCTTCTGCTAAAGAGAAAGACAGAATTGTGTGTTACTATTAGATGTATCCATTAACAGCAGAGGCATTATGGGATTAGAATATTTACTCAAGATATGGTGCCACTGTACACAAAGAGGGATAACTAGGAAATTCCTCCTAGCTGTTGTATAAATCATGACTGCAGTAGCTTTTATACAAAACACAATTGCTTTTATACCAAAGACATCTCATTCCTTTTGGGTGGAGAAAACTATTAGTACGGTAAAAGAGAGAGAAAGAGGCTACTGGGTATAAAACTTACATGGTAGAAATGAAGTACAGGAAATTTGCCTTTACTATGACATTCGAGGTTGAAATAGATTCTACATTTTAAAGGGCAATGATGTATAAATTAGGCAAAACCCAGACACCTGTACTAGTATTTATCTTCAAAGGGAACAAAAGGTTTACTTAAGAGTCACATAGTGAGTAGGTGAAAGTTAACAACAACATTTAAACTCAAAGGCTCTCCTTAGAAAGGTCTCACAGAGAATGCACATGCCAATACAACTTATCTTTGCACTGTTCACACTTCCATTCAAGGACCGCATGAAACTACGGTTGGGTCTCCTATATCACGTACTCGCGGTCTTATTTGGGACCCGCGTAGCCCAACTTCCGCGTTGAATGGTGGCTGCGCCGCCGCTGCCACCCCCCGAGCTGCCCCCGCTGCTGCCCACGCCCCCACCATCACCCGTTCCACCGCTGCCACCGCCGCCAAGTCGCGCATGCACAGTACAAAACGAGTCTCCTACATCGCTAAAAAATCATGCCGCTAAGATCTGAAGCCGCAATATGGGGGGTGCGAAGTGCAAGAGGGCCGACTGTATGGTTTAAGTAAAGGCAACACATCATATGAAAGTTCTGAAGCATCCATTGTCACAGTTTTTACTTCCATTGTCCCACTTCTACCCTCAATGACATCGATTTGCTTGTCTTCATACATATTTGTTTTCAATTATTAAGGAATCTTCTCTAGAAAAATGAACTTGATACTGAGAAAGGAAAAAGACTAATAAATCACAATCAAATACATATGTAGCTTCTCCCTGGAAGCATTTATGTCAATTTTCATAAGAAACACCTAAAATTTCCAGTCAGGTCTCTAGAGAGTCTATTTACCATGCTATATAATTTCAGAAAAAGACAAGGTAAAGACTAGAGAAAAATTACAGTCTCTGTACAAATTTTGAAGGAATTAGATCAGTAAAATATCTGGTCTAATAAAACCAATGAAATTGCCAAATATTCAGCTGTCTGTGTTTTGAGTAATTTGTTAAAATTACCAGTATGATGCCAAACTGCAGTTCCAACCCATTTTATATCTCCAATTGCTCTTCTCATGGGGAGAGGCATTAGAACATCATAGTTAAGGGAGAAATGTGTCTGCACTTAAAAGGATGGTGTCAAAACTTTAATGTTATCTTTTAACTATTTACAAACATTGATAAAAAAAAAAAAAAAGATGTGTCCAGTTTTACTTCTTTAAGTATGCAAAATTCTAAGTGAGATAATCTAGGTTTTGGTCAATTTGGATATTGAATGGATCCCATGTCAATCAAATTTTGCTTTCAGCACCACAGAAATATGCTCTAAGGTGAAATGTTGCATGCAAAATTATGTATTTTCTCATTCACTGACTACTCAGAACAGTGATAAATTTTGGGACACAGGCTAGAATACAAGCTGCAATTTACTTTATAGACAGTTCTTCTGTATCAGTGACATAATTAAGATTAAACATCCTTGGAATTCTTAAACAGTTCTCTAGATACTTCACCTCTTTCTTCTCTCCACTGAGGTATTTCTTTTGCAAAGAAACACATAACCTTAAAAAAAAAATCTCTCTTGAAATGACCTCAGAATTTCTATTGTCTCACCTTGTGTGTTAAAGGAGATAAGAATAAATTTTATATGAAATCAACACGGCAGTCCTTACCTATTGCATCAGGACAAACTCCACTCTCCAGTCTATGCTTCTTGTACAGGTTCTTCAGGACCTTGGCACTTCCAAAACACTTAAAGCGGCTTTTGACATTATTGTAGTACCAATCCAGAGACTGGGTCCTTAGGAGCCTAAAACAGAAAAATAAATACATATTTGGAATGATTCTACAATGAATAAAAGTTAAAAAACCAACCAAACAAAAGAGGATCTTTTATACCTCAGAGCATTAACATCTTAATTTCTGAATACTTCTTTTTCGTTTGTACTTTGCAAGTGACTGGTATATTGAGGCAAAACCCCTCCTACAATGTAACTCTTAAGTAAATACCTTCTCACATTACTCAAAGTTTCATTTGGTTTTGGTACTATTAGAAGAAGTGGTCTCCCCTTTTACATTACAATGCAAACACTACAATCTCCTGGAAAATACAAACAAGTCTTGGAATAGCACACGAAGATTTTAAAAATAGCCTTTATTTACACAGATTTGTGATATTCTAAGAACACTAGCCCATTAATGCACCCTAAAAAAAATAACATTTACATAAAAATACATCACTATGCTTATTTGGGGAAATCAGTAGAGTAGACAAAGCCTAATCTGAGGACCTCAAAGCAGACTGAGCAAAGAACGGCACAATTGCACTTTGGTTTATCACTTTCAACAGGAAGTACCACCGATGTCAATACGTAATTCATCCTGGCGGATTTGTCCCTGAAGTTCAGATACTTTTTCAAAACCATGAGATACTGCTAAGCTCTGCATTCTTTTCAATGTGGCATTTGACAACTTGCTTCACGTGTTACTTCAGCAGCGCACGGAGAGAATCTGTGCCCTATTCCCAGGCAACAACGGCAACAGTGGATCTGTACATTTCTACTGAGGGTGTCACTGAAGAGGGGGTCCTAGAGTTCTGCCTATAAATTATTCTTAACACCAAGATTACAGAGAACAAAAGGCTCGTGTTAGTGTCCAGGGTCAATACAGGTATCCCATGAGAAATGATCTTACCACGTATCAGGAGCGCTGGACTCTCAGCACTTCCAGACTTGGACATACTCAGATGATTTAAACCTGGGGCCATGTGTCAAAAACAAAATAAAATGATAATTCCACTGTAACTTTTATATTCTCCTTCAGGGGCTCCAGACTTCTCTTTATACAGTGAAAGGTGAGCGCCAATGCACCATTTTTGTACAACACCCACCATTTTCTAAACAATTCAAATTCAGATGTCTTAAGTGTCAGTATACTGATAAAAAGGAACATCCACTTCATGAAAAGAACATCATCACGATATATTCCACTCCTCTGCCACCACTGGAAAGTGTTTGTCAGCAAACACTAGCAGTTGGAAATTAAAAATAAAAATCAATGAAGCCTATCATACCCAAACTGTGAACCCTTAAAGTTACATTAGCTGCTCTAGTGAAGATAACTGAAGAAAAACAATATAATGGAACAGAAGCCAATTTTTTTCTGTATCCTGTCTGTATTTTTCTATATCCTGTCTTAGTCTGTCTGTGAAGTCCAGGATTTCTCAATTCCTATATGCTGCCACTAAGAAACCTCTTAAATTGCCTGTCCAACCTCTCTCAATTGCCTGATGCACTGGCCAGAGCTTGGCTGTTGGCACAGTGATGAATCTGAATGGAGGCAAATTTCTCTCCCAAATCTGCATTTTTTTTTTACATTTTGAGAACCTTCCTTCATTGTGGGCAGGAACCACTTGCTCTCATGGAAACGCATCCGAATACTACTACTTCTGCTTGCTGAATTTGACATTTGTCTACTGACTCTCTACAGGAGCCAAGGATATAAGAATTCAGTTAACAGCATGGCATCATAATCATTATGGTCAATAAAACTGCATGACTGGGTTGAAAGTGGTTTAGCTGGAAGTACTGACCAGAAAGGATGCTCTTCTGCCCAGTGAATGCAGCGTTCTCTACCTGGTCACAAACAGTATCACAGTTCTCAGATATGCTGCTTTAGAGCTTTCCTCAGATATGCTGCTTTAGAGCTTTCAAGATCCCTATCAACTACCTTAACATGTTTACCAAATAGCTCAAAACGCTAAACTTGTAATCTTGAAAGCTAAGTAGATCAAGTTCCTAATATTGAGACTAAGTGGCAAGGTAAAAACAAGCAGAAAGTCACCTATTTTTGTGCACCCAGTGTGAGTTAAGATAGCTAGTTATTAATGCTGACCTGGCAGCTTGGGAAAAACAAAAGATGAGACTCATTACAAGCTTGCTTCCTCATCCTTTTCCCCATGTCACCATGGTTTTCTGAGTTTGATCAATAGCTTTCTGTTTCTACAGATAAGGTAACAGCATTGATTTCTTGATGAGGTGAGAGTGCTTTGCAACTAAAAGAAGTTTTGCATTTGTAATGATAATATTTTCCATATGTGAACTTCTGAAGAGTCAAAAGCATAGGAATTATACATCTCAAAGCAACACTGAAAGGAGATGATTGCCTCTTTGTCCACCAGTTAATCTCGTGTAAACACGAGGATTGGGATTTTATTTTTTTAGATTTCCTCCTTGCTGCAAGATTAACACTTCATGAGTAATCTAATCATGTCATGCTTCTCTCCTATATGTTGGAGAGATACCAACAACTCCAAATCTATGCCTCTGTCCTCTACATGTTTTATAACAGATTACAATGCCTGCTCTAAAGCTTTTCAGCTTCTTAACTTTCAAATAAGCCTCAATGTCCTGCTGATTCCTCTTAGGGAGAAAGGATTTGAAGAAGAGAGAACTTCTCTTATATATACCAAAATAAAGGACTCACTCAAAACAGAATAAGAGCATTTTTGCCTTATTTCAAAATCCTTTAATGTTGACCTATATTTTAAAGCTGTTTTCTGCTAAAGCAGTCCATGAGTCCAGAATAATGAAAGACTATGACAGTGCTACAACTGAATTGTTGGAATGGAACACTTCCCTTATTAATTCTAATAGAAAGCGTGCACGTTCTCACCATGAAATAAAAGTTCACACTTAAGGGAAACTATTTGTCTGCATTGTAAAGAAGCAGGACTGGTAGAAGCCATTTCTGTGCCACAAAGACTGCTATGCTTTTATTGCTAAATAGCTTTAAATGCTAAGGACATTATTTATGTTACATAATATTGCCATGGAGTTCAGTTGCATTTTGATGTGCTTTTGGCAGAGGAGAATACCACGATTTTAAAATTCTGACTTACTAGAAAGTGTGAAAGCTAGGCAGACACTTTTGATTTAATAACATTAAAACTTGAATGAGTATTATAAAGCCCCTGGCCTTTCTACAGTGCAGCAACATGTCTGTCTTAATCAAGCAGCACAAGAACAGATAAGCCCATTAAAATCTTTACAAGTAATTTTCACTACACTTCTCACCTGCAACACTGAAATAATAAAGTTTTAGGATTTTCCTGAGGAAAAAAAATACATCAGCTGTGCTGGAGAGTGGCAATATGAACTATGTCTCTCATTAATAGTGATTACCACAAGATCACAAGAAAAACATCACTCACACAAGTATTCACTGCTCAAAACACAAGAGGTTCCTTAGTGACTGATGTACCACTTTAATTCCTTTTTGTTCTAAAAAGTTGTGAGGTTTTTCTGGGTCTAAAGGCAATATGGAGCTTTTGCAAGAAATTTTCTCAAAAAGGTATTACCAACTTAATATTCATGACCTTACTCTCAAGTCGTAATACAAGCTGCACTACAAGGAAGCATTTGATGAAAAACCCGTTCTTCCATTTTCCATGAACTTTGTGAGAAGGTGAACTTGTCACTTACTGACCTGCAGTCTAGTTTCTGTAAGTCAGGAGATGCCTCCTGAAATCTGAACTTACATTCTTTGTCAGAGTGAACACGTAATCACTTGGATTTTCCTTGCTGAGTACTTGCATTGGAAAACAAACTCTCCTTTTTCAGCTTTTCACATACTACATGTTAGTGCATCTTCCATAGCTTTGTGCGAATAGTCAGGTCAATAAACTCTTGTGGCTCCTTGACTGCCATCCTGTGTTTCTTCTGCTGTGCCCATGACCTAGTGGAAGATCTAACCTCAAGTCACTCGAGATCTGCATTCAGAAATTGGCTTGTTTCACTCACTTTGCACTTCTTGGATGTTTTTACTTTTGTGGATGTGACGACTTTTATAAATTAAGTAAAGAAAATTTAACAAGACAAACAAACGCAACGCTGAACTACAGGACAACCCACAGATCAGAAGTGCTACTCTGTGGGAGACTCCAAAAGATCCACATCAAACTGAAGAGATATTAGAAATGTAAACCGTTAGAAGAAAAACAAGATCAATGTTTAGTTTTCGCTCATTGAAAGCACTGCCAAGGCTCCTTGAACTGCCCAGAGGCTCAGTCATGAGTGAAGGATGGAGTGAATGTGAGCCAGGAGAAGATTGCCTACTGAGCTGGGTCACAGCTGGGACAGTGCGGTGGACGGGACCCCTCCAAAGCAGCCATGCTGCTGAGTTGGAGGCAGTTAAATATTCTTGACTTTAACCCTGATGTTACCCCACAGGCAGGTGACTGGTGCTGCAGAACTGACATCCTTGAGGCCTTGACCCCTCCTGGGGAGCTGCACATCCATCAGCCTCTGGCTGCATTAGTGCCATGCTACACAGCAGTGATTGGGACACTCCAGCTAATACAGATTAAACTTTCTCAGGCACACTGGCTGTCACAGGCCCTCAAACACGGGTTCTCTCCCCTTACTGACACACCATATGAAGCTCAAGGCCCTTGTTTCCATTTCCCAGCACGAAATAGCCTCAACCTGGTGCCCAGGGAAACAATTAAAATTTAATCTGTCACTTCTTATTTACTAGTTTTGCAATAAAATTGCTCCAAACTCAACATCCTGAAATACTCTTTCTCTGCCAACAGCAGTACGTATTTGCTTTTTCCCTTGGGCTGATATTTTAGAGCTTGTAATGTACCGCTTGTTATAAATTGTTGAATTAAAGGTTTTCCATCTGTTTCAGTTTCAGTGAAATCAAACGTACTTCGAGGTTCAAGAATTCACCTTCATTCCCTTCAGGATGAATCATTATTATAGTATAAAAACACCACACACACAAATATCCTGCCATTGCTCAGTATCAGACTTAAAAAAACATATTGGAAAAGTTCACACCCTGAACAGGAACTCTGGCCAAGTCCATGCCATTGCAAGAGGGGACTTATACTTCCCTGACTGTTTTTCATCCATCTCCTGCCTATGAAAGACAGTTCTTCGCATCTCAAAAGCAACAGCTCCTAAGCACTTAGGCCAGCAGATCACTGTTAACTCCTTGAAACACTTCCTTCCCAAGCTTTGAGTTGAAATCCTTTTTTTTTTTTTTTTTTTGTTAGTGGCATTCTGCAGATCACCTATCACTCCAGAAAAATTCTGTCCCAGAAAATTTGAAAATCCACTTTAGTACAGTGGTGAGTGTCCTTGTCTCTCATGCAGGAGACCAGGGGTTTGATTCCCGCCCCTTTAAAGCAAGCCCCAGTGCCTTTCCCAAGGGAAATGACAAGGATTGCTCACAGCAGAATGTGTAGAAGTGCAGGAATCTCTTTTTGTGTCATCAAGCAGGCCACAGTAAGTGCTTGCTGGTTTGTAAAAATAAGATAACGAGCCATAATAGTTCAAATAAAAGGTGCACCTAGTGTATTCCTCCACCTCTGGCCATTTGCAGATGCTGGGGAAGAGATGACAGAAAAGCTCAAGTGTGGAGCAAACCTGCCTTCGGCACACTCTGCACGTGTCAGGTCAGAGCTCTGTGCTTAATGTTGCACCAAACCACCCTCAAAAGAGTCCATGCTGATGGACTTATGTTCCACAAATTTACCTATACCATACCTAAATCTAGGCATACTTCTGGTGTGCTCAAAGCTCGCTGACAGTAGGGTCTGCAGGGATACTCCATATAGAGATATTTTTCCTTTCTTCACTTTAACATCTACCTCCTAATTGTTTGGATGCCCCATACACACCCTGACATGGAATGCTGCAGTAAAGCTGTGTAACACTGGCATGCAAAACTGAAAAAAAAAGCTTAAGTGAAAATACAGGCATTATAGAATGGTTGAGTAAAACCAGAAGGTAATGTGCTGGTTTCAAAATGAGTTCAAGTTCGTTTAGAATCACATTTCCCTCAACTGGACAACACTTCAAAGCCCACTAACAAATACGTGGCATGCAGAATCCACTAAAACCCCCCTCTCCATTCACAGACGTTTCTCTGTGCCATAGGTTTGCGACCCATACACCCAGTGGTAGACTGATCTAATCACATCTACGTAAAATAAACCATGAGATTGCTGACCCTTAAACATGTGATATATTATTTCAATTATCGAACAGTCATCAGTACGTAAAAATCAGGAGACAAACGTGCCTCTAGCACCTTTTGAAAACAAAAATGGAGAAGATACAAGTGCCTCTCTTTTAAGAAAATCATACTTACCCTAAGCTTTATTAAATAAAAGAAAAAAATATTAATCTGATATTTAATCTCTATACTAATCTTTCTTTCCTCCAGTAGGAAAACAGATACAAGAGTAGAACATGTCAGCATTTTACTGAGCCATTTTGCCTGTGAGGCTGGATGTCAGGAACCCCTGGCTCACAAATGAATGTGTATTTGACATATTAACACAACCTGCTGCTCCCAGAAAGCGTGTTTTGTTTTAGGGTAACTCAAGTGCAGTTATAAAAGTCAATTTTTAAAAAGAAGAAGGTTTTCAAATCCAGTGCTCCACTGTAATTTAGCTGACTATAAACACCAGGGGTGAAATCACAATGGAGAGTTAACAGCAGTTAAAGCAACGACCTAAGAAGGGGCAGAACCTCTCTTCAGGCATCTACCAGCAGTAAAAGATATAAGAATCCACATCTAGTACAGCTCCTGACATTAGCTCAGCAAGAGCTAATAAGATTTTGCCATAACAATATGCTTATAAGGATGTTTGCCATGTCTTCTAGTCATTAGTGAATATTCTTTCTCCATTTTTGCTTTGTAAAGGGAGTATCAATTGACTGCTATTTAATAATTCAGAGTTGACTTCTGAACCTGTAAGTTCAAAAGGTGGCATTGCAGGGGAGCTTGCAGTACTAGTTACTGCTGTTTTCAAGCCACTCTGGCAGAGCCTTAAGCTAAAAAAGAAATGGGATCACTTAGGTGTTCCCCTTGCCCCCACACCTGATGAGCTATACCTATATCACTGCCAGCAGATATACAGATAGCCTGTTCTTAACCACTGCAGAGGCTGCAGAGCTCCCCAGCCACCCACTCTGGTGTTTTCCTATCCTAATGTTAAAAGATTTTCTTATCATTTAAGCTGAAGCTTCCTTGTCTCTATTTAAACAATACAGCTTAAGACGTTTGCTCTTTTCTTTTTTTTTTAAAGGCTAATGAATCTTGTTTCATCCCTGTCGTGGTTTGACCCTGGCTGGATGCCAGAGGCCCACCCCAACTTCTCCTGAAGGAGAAAACTAAAAAAAACAAACTGGAAAATAAAACTGGAAAATAAAATAAAACTGGTCACAGGCAAAAGAAGCAAGGCAAAACTATAAATAAAGAACATAAAGGGTTTATTTTCTAACTAACAAGCCCAGAACTGCAAGGGAAGCATCATTTAGAAGGCAACCTTTCTCCCCCCCCACCCCTCCTTCTCTTACAATAGATGTAATATTCCCTTTTCCACCAGGAGAAAAAGGGGGAACACAGGGTAGGGGTAAACCAGGCA
>WEKX01007993.1:74428-90385 GCA_013390025.1 Pitta sordida
TTTCTGCGGAGCTCTCAGCTAGCTCCAAGTTTCTGTCTCTGGGCTCCAACACATCAGCAGTGTTGTCCAGATTTTACCTCTCCATCTTCAGTCTTAATGCTTAGATGGATTCTGCGGTCCTGGTTCTCTCTCTTTGGTCCATAGGTTTTCACCATGGTCAGTCCAATTCACAAACAGCAGCGGGATGCCTGGAAGAACATCTCTACCCCTTCTCTCGTTGGGCCTGGGGGCCTTCAAATCTCTCAGCCTCCCGACGCAGGGTCTGAGCTGGCACGCTACATCTTACTACTGAACTTTTTTTTTCTTCTCTCCCAAGTATGTTATTCTGCAGAGACGCCTACCTTTATCTCTAACTTTGAAGGCCATGGCAGCACGGACAGCTCAGGCAAGAGCTGAGCTGTTAACCCCCTCGCTACCAGAGCAGCAGAAAAAAAAAACCCCTAAACCATAACAATCCCTGATTGTGTTTTCTAGTCATCTAATCATTCTCACTGTTTTTTACCTGGGATGAGGAAGAAAATACCCAAGTGGTCTGTGTCATTGTTTAAATAGAGACCTGGAACTGATAATTTGAGGCCATACCAGTTCTTTTTCAAGAAAACCAAACGTAACTGTGGGGATACGACTTAGCACAGCACAGTCCCTATGCATGACATCCCACCAGATATGCCATACTGATACTGAATCTGGGCTACGCAATGCTGTGAGTCACGCATCCGTCAAAATCTTGCTGAGACTTGCACCATGGAAACTGCCAACTCCTTAAAAAGAAAGATCTGGTCGAACAAAGTCAAGGCTATTTTCACTCCACCTTTTCTTTAAGCTGACAATTACATGGATGCCACTTTCATAAATGAGGTGTCAAGATCTCTCAGTGGCACTCAGCTGTTGCACCTTGTTATTGACCAGCAAACAACTCTCCCATGTAAGAGAACCATGAAGCCTGTCCTTCACAAGAAACCTTATGGTCATATCCAGAACACTACCAACTCCACCTGGACAAAAGGCCCAGTTCTCATCAGTTTACACTTGCTTTCACTTCTAGGTTGGTGTGTGACAAGCCTCAGATGTTACTGCAGCCACTGTAGATCATTCAGTGGCCAAAACCAGTCTGTTGTCCTCAGCACTAATGGTCTAAAGGAAAATCAAGAACTTGTCTGTGACCCAGCCCTCTTAGGTGTTTCGTTCAATGCCTGTAAATTTCTTCCTCACCACACTGCCAAGTATTTTCATTAAAGCCTTTCATTAATATGTGTAACTTTACATAGCTCATTAATATTACCTGTCAACCCTGACAAAAATTAGAGAAGTAGCCACTGGATATTTGAAGCTTAATGGAAACAAGTCCAAATGCCTGTGTAACAGCTGGAACACTTGAATAATGCAAAAATTAAACGTTCCATATGCTGACTTCAAAGTGCTTTTTTTGTGAGGTTATTTTAAATTACAGGATACGTTCCTGACATTTGTTTATATGATCCACAGGATTTATTTCATGACATAAAAACCATAAATATACAAATAAAAATATTACCACTGAAACAAATCTTTCCTCATTAAGTAATTTCCCCCAGAAATTTAATTTCATTTACTTTTTTCTCCCCTATCTTAATTTGCAGTAAAATACATTTTCAATATGTCAATACTTTTCAAAGGAAAGTCATTCTATATCCTGGCCATCTGGTACTAGATAATTTTCTAAGCAAATTGTAAAAATTAATCTGTACTGCACCACTAGTAAATTTATGACATTCACATGCACAAAACATGCTCAAGCAAAATGCAAATAAACATGAATCAAAGGAAGTTATTACAGCTACACTGAACACACATATATTGTCTTTCCTTGTCATATTTGTTTCTCCTTGCTACAATGCATCAGTGTAATTTTTATTTCGGATTTCTGAAAGATGACAGCCAAAAAGAACAAAAATCCACACTGACAGTACCTCAAAATAAATATATCCTGCTGCTTTTCTTAAGAAACAACAACAGCAAGAGATATTCATAAATTCTCAATTGGAGAGGCATTAATTTCCTGCTGTGCTGTTACTATGAATTTACGCTTCGCATTTATCCACTGAAGTGGAGGAAAATTCATACAGAAACCCCATGTAAATAAACTTCAGAACGCAGAGAGTAACATCAAAACACCCTCAGGAACATTTGGTCATTGAACTTTACATTCATATTACTGAAACAAAAGTATTTACCATCAAAATGCAACTCAACAGAAATGGCTATGAATAAATGCACCATTCTCCCACATAACAAATGTTTTCCATAACCACAGCAGATACCAAATGAAGCAACCGAACATAAAGGCACTTTGATTAATTAATCAAATTACCTAAGTGAAGGCTTTTCTTTCTGTAAACTTCATTTTTAATCCACAGATTCTTGAAAAACAGGCTGAACAAAAAGAAAGTAAGGTCGATGAAGCATAAAAATTTTCATAACAGAGACGCAAACTCTGCTCCATCAGAAAAAAATACCAGAGGATAAACCATGCAAATTAATTCTGTAATCCTGATTAGAAATATACGCATGGCTTTTAATATAGAGCTCAAGAACACCAAAAAGACAACAATCCTCTGCTTGAAGGTCTGTTTCTGTTCTTATATTGGTAGAAAGCTGTGAACAAACAGCTGTGAAATGCCAGGAAAGATGAGAAGATTCATCACCACGTAAAATCAAAGAGAAAGCTGGGCTCATTTCAAGATTATTTATAAAAAAAAGAAAGAAGGAAAAAAAAAACGAAAAGAAAAAAAATGCTTTTAAAAAAGCACCGAAAATCTTAACACTTTGCTGGGGAGCAAAGAGAGACAATTCCAGGTCTTGTCTTTTGTACTAGTTATTTCATCCCACCAGCCCAACTTCTGTTAAAGCAGGCTCTTCCAGGAGCTGTGCACACAGCGACTCCACCACCCCTCTCTGAGATGACATACTTGTAGCTTTGCAACTCCACAAGACAGTATAGCTTAAGAAGCACACTGTTCAGCTGGAGGCACTGCTGAGTTATCCAGCAGGAGCACACCACCTCCAAATCCAAGTCCCATGTAGGGCCCTAGCTGGGCAGTCTAAGGAGTGTACTTCCTTGCTACCCACCCACCCACTGTGGTAGGAGGAAGACTTAGAGTGATGGTGTGCTACCCAGAGAGCAAACTACCCAGACATTGTTCCGACGTTTATCCAGAAGTTCAAGCAATCAGATTTCCTTGAATTACAGTGTAAAATGGGCGAGATGTAGAACAGCTGGTCAGCCCTGGGATGTGGGCTCAGTCAACCACTGCATCCCAGCAGCTCTTCCTAGAATGGACTAAGGGGAAGGACTGATGTGCAACAATACTCTCTACTTCTGTGTGCAAGTGAGCATCCCAAACACCCCCTGTGTGCTCCTAACTTACCATTCTATTTCTGCTTTTCTGTGTGCTGTGCTACTTACGAGTGGAGCTCTCTTTGACTAAGTCTTTAAAACATGTTCTATTTTTTTTTTTAAGAATTTATCCTTTTTTCAAACAAATTCCATAGTCACTGCATTTAAAATGGTGAGGTTTTCTGGGTTGCAGAGAAAATATTTTTAGTTAGAAGCTTTATTGTGCAAGCTGTCTAGCAGTCTGACAAAAGCTAAATTCCAGCTTACGGCTGGAAACTGTAGGAAAAATTCCAAAGCCTTTACAAATTATACAAATGAGACTTTAATCCCAGCTGGCCTCACTAACAGGGGCTCTACATCTGGGTACACATAAAAATGTACTTTTCATATGGATTTTCAGTTATTTGAATAATGAAAAATAAATAAAAACCCCACCAAAAACCAAAATCCAAACCTCTATTTTTGTAAATGCTTGTCTCACAGTAATAAAAAATGAAACAGTCCTGCAAGCACAGATTAGCCAGACTGTCAGAGAAATACATCTGTTTCTCAAAACTGGTTCTGGTCACATCTCTTGGGTAAAATTGATCTGCTGTCCAGAGGATTCACTTCTCTCACAAACAGAATGTTTTAAGGCCATACAATCCTCCTGTCTTCTTCAAAGTGAGCTTATTCTCATCTGCACAACACAGGAGATACCCTCATAGGGCCATCCAGATGTGGTAAGATGCACATGTGGGTGATAACAGGAAGTTTGAACAACAGCAATCAAGAAAAATGGGAGGAACTAGAATAATCAGGGTATGAACAGGAGGCATGAAAATAGGAAGAGCTGCAAATCTACCTTGGCCATGCACAGAGATGACAGCGGCTGGCCGTCAACTGCTGGCAGTGAGTGGAGCACAAACCCCACAGCCCTTCTCAGCTACATCTACAATGCTCAATGAGAAGAGTCTTACTTCACTCACACACAGAGGACTTTTGATTAAACTGAGGTGAATACTTGGCAGCCAAAGGATTTATGTTTACTTGACCTAGATGTTTCTTCCTGCTTCAACTGCAGGAGGTATCCCTACCACAACTTTTCACGGTTAAGGCAAATCTACAGGGGTAATTTTCTTAAAACAAGGAAATCAAGTTCTATCTAACATTTTTCCAACCATGCTGCTTATGCCCTAAGTGAATAAAGGGATTTAATGCAGACTTGTTGCATACAGACACACTTATACTTTCATCTAACAGTGACCGAAAAGGTCTAATTGGAATAGCCAGAGGTACCTTTACTTGGCCATCCCTCCTTTATGTGGTGACCACAGGGAGAGATGGGGCCAACAAAAGCTATTTGACATTTCTGAGACATCATTTATTCTCACCACTCTCCAAAGGGAAGGGAATTTAGGTCTCTTCCCGAGCAGAACCTTCCCATAAAAAAAGAGAAACTTGACAGTAGTTTCTGGGGAAGCAAACCTAGCCACTAGGATTTCCCACTGAGCAGGCCGGTTGTTGAACTACAAGCTGCTAATAGGGCTTATGATGCTGCCCAATGACTGCTGGGTTGGAGACAGAGGGTGGCGGGGGCGATGTCTGTCTGTCCTGTGCATCCTAGGTAGGTGCCTTAGGTTCTTTCTCTCCACATATACACAGTATTTTTGTCAAGTTACTGTAGATAACTGTCATGCTGCCCCTGCACCTTTGTCTTGTCATTCTTTTTTCTCCAGACTTCTTTTTCTTAGGAAAATGTGAAGGTGGGATAAATGATTTGCCTGAATTATTGAAGACAAATTTAGGAAGTACTAGGGCAGAAGGCAATACATTAAGAATGTTCCCAGTGTATGTATTGCTTCATTAAGTACTGACCTTCTTTTAGGAGGTCAGACTACAAGAAATCAACAGTCCTTGTCCAGCAGATCCAAGGATGAGACATGCAGTATATATAACATTTTTTATCATGCAGTCAGTGCAACTTTGCATTTGCCTGTTACAAAGACAGTGCAGGTGGTGAAGATATTTCTGTTACAATAATAACCATGAGAAAATAATTAAATGGCCACTTTTAAAGGATGTTTTTTATGGATTGAGCACACATTTTTTCAACCAAAACATGTGAAGAATTATTTTCAATCCAGAAAAGGATTGCAAGAGTCAAATCATTGAGATATAGAACAGATTAGTCTTTAAGAAGACAGATTAATCTACATGGAATCAGATGGATGCATTAAATCTGGTAATTATGTACAATAAAGTGAAAAGATAAAACCACTTACATTTTCTATATATGAAACAAATATATGCTGACTACTCAACTTTTTTTAAGTTGAAGGGTTTACCCTCAACTTTTCCTTTAGTTATGATGAACTTCCATTAAAAGAAGACCCTTTCTCATTTTCTTCACAAGCTAATTTTTTGAAAATCAGTACAGATCCTGGGGTTGGAAACATCAGGGAAGGAGAGAAAACACATAAAAATCGAAAAAAAAACCCCACCTGACTTGAGTTTCAAGATGGAAAAATAGAAGTCATTCTTCTCTCCCATTCCCCAAAAGTAAGAGGCTGTACTAATATAAAGTATGAAGAGTATCTACTTACTTTCAACATATTAAGAAAAATAATAAAAGTATCTACATTCATGGACAGTTGACTTCTAGAATGAATCATACCCTGAATAATGACAGGTTAATAGTGCTGCTTTAAAATATTCGGATTTTAGACATCTGATCCATCTCAATAATATTAAATAACACAATCTCAGATGATAATAACAAATACTCTTCAAGCTCCAACAGTGGAACTACTTGTTAAGTATACCTAAAATAAAACACAGGTAGTGAAATGAGATTTTTCATGAAAAGTCTAGGAACAGGGTAAAAACAAGAACCGCTTTAGTAAATTAGTAACCAAAGGATTTTGATTGTGATACAATCTATGATACAGCCCCTCATTTTTTGAGATCAACCCTGTACGGGATAAAGTGTCATAAGTCTATAGTAGGTGAAGCAGCCAATAAAACTTATTTCACATATATCCTTTTTCCTGCTTCATTTTTTACTACTTTTTACAATCAGTAAGTTTATGTCATATATCACAGTTATTTAAAACTTACTATGTTATTGAGAACAATGCCACTACTTTAAAGAAATTAAGATTTTTGAAAGGAAGCTGACTAAAATCTCAACAAGTAAATAAAAGCAATGTCCAAATATCCTTTCAATATACTGAGGTACCAAAAGACTTGCTTCCAGTTACTTTGGAAATCTAACACGTTGAGAATGGAATTCAGGTATCCTGACCCTATAGCCTGTGTTTTCCATTCAATCTGACCCCTTTCCAATGCTGAGCCTTTAAAAATTTGTCTTAAAGCTCTGTTTTCATACCTGCAATTTGTTGAAATCAGGTATTTTAGATTAGATACTTGTCTTGAAGAGAAAAGGAAACCAACACTCTCCAAATCTTTACGCGTGAAGAAATGTGAGGGAGATCAAAGGGTCGAATGAGGCGGTGTGACAATGCATGCAATCTTCTTTCAAATCCACTAGACAAGCAGCATATCTGAACTTGGAAACAGCCTGCAGCCAAGGATTTTGCAGATTGTTTTATTAAGATATATGGCAAGAATTATTAATAGCTGAATACATGACAACGGATGCGTATCTTGAAAAGTGATCATCTGCATTAAGCCTATTTAGCACTGTTTCTACTGCAACAGCTACACTGCTGTGCTCAGAAATGTACCAGAGAAATAAGACATTCATATTTTACAGCCAATGAGTCACAAACACATATCTTATACCTCTGCCAGCTCCTGCCCTGCAAATCCCCTTGTGCAAGCCTGCACACCCTGTAGCCCAAACACTGGTTGTATTCTCAGAGGATCTGGGATGACACGGAAAACTATGTGCCCACACCTACAGGCTTCTTTAAGGTTTTCCATGCTTATAACATTGGTAGCCAAATGCATCTGCCACTCTGTAAGTGAAAACATATCTGGAAAATTAACATCAGGACTCAGATACAACCCTTGTATTAACATGCAATACAGAAAAAATCAGCCACTCTAAGTCATTGGTCAATACATGGGGATATGAGGACACCAAGAAAAAGCGAGTGATGGTGCTGACACGGTCATATTGGACCATGCAGTACAGAAAGGAATTGAAATATCCACCTCCACTCTAAACAGTCATACTTTTGAGACATATGTAGCATATATATGCCACAAGACATAGGGAGGTAGGATACAGACACACAGCACTACACACATGCACATCTTGTGCAACACCAAAGGACTGTAGCAGGTCTACCTGTGCTGCTTTGCAGCTACAGACAACACACATTCAAGACTTCTCTGCTTGCCAAGCCAAACTACTGCAACCATTATCACTACACTTCAGGGATATGTTCAAATTACCCATAACTCAGGGCCTGCACTTACTGGTTATTTAGTGCAACAATGAAACTTAATTGGTGGAAGACCAAATTTCTTCCTGGGGAAATTCTCTTCTGTTAACCCAGTCGAAGACAACAAAAGAACAATATGTTGCTGCCTTTGGAACTGAGTCACTTCAGTAGGAGGACAGTGAGGATTGAGAGAATACTCAAAGCTCTTTCCAACATTAAGTCTTCAAACACATTGCCACCCAATTTGTACCAATGCCAGCCATTCCCCTTTGGCAGACTGCATGAAGTCTTGTTGTATTCTACAGCCATTTTGTTGACTCTAATTAGCAATTTGGAAATAAAGCAACAAGAAAAGAGAAGTAAAAAATTTAGAGTGTACAGTGCTAGTTACTGTAGCAAAACATACACTCTTCCATTATTATTTTTTAATATAGCTGAACATAGGTTGAATCGAGCAGTTTCTTCAAAACCAGACACGGATGTAATTTGTTCCACAAAACAGAATTGAACTCTTTACACTGGAAAAGGCCTTTAAGATCACTGAGCTCAACCCTTAACCTAACACTGCCAAGTCCACCACTAAATCATGTCCTTAAATCTACAGATCTTTTACAGATCTCCAGGGATGGTGATTCATCCACTTACCTGGGCAACCTCCTTTCAGGCAGCTGTAGAGAGCAGTTAAGTTCCCCTGAGCTTCCTTTCCCCCAGACTAAGCAACCCCAACTCCCTCAGCCACTACCCATAAGATCTGTGCACCAGACCCTTCACCAGCTTCACTGCCCCCCTCTGGACTCGCTCCAGCACCTTTTGTATCTTTTTCGTAGTGAGAAGCCCAAAACTGAATACAAGATTCAAGGTGCAGCCTCAGAGGTTGCCTTCTAAATGATACTTCCTTTGCAGTTCTGATCTTGTTAGTTAGAAAATAAAGTCTTTATGTTCTTGTAGTATGCCTTGCTTCTTTTGCCTGTGACCAGTTTTATTCTACTTTCCAGTTTTATTTTCCGGTTTGGTTTTTTTCTAGTTTTCTCCTTCAGGAGAAGTTGGGGTGGGTCTCTGGCATCCAGCCAGGGTCAAACTACGAAAGGTAAAATAAAAAGCAAGGATTATTAAGCAAAGAAAAAACAAGAAGTACATCTCTCTGGTTTGGGTTTTTTTTTCTTCATTACACCCAGGCTTCTTTCAGGGATATCTGGACACACAGTTCTAGCAAATGGAACCTTTTCTAGGGTTTGCTATACAGTGTCCATAATCCCTTCTTCCACAGAACATTTGGACCCATGTGCCAAATTTCTCCTCTTTGGAAAAAAATTACTTTTTCCTCACAGCCAGAAAAGTAATAGTTCCTCACCTCTCTTCAGTTGTAATCCTAGATGTAGGGACTCACACTGCCTGCAAACAGCTTCCTTTAGCTAAAGGGCAAGAAGCAGTCAATGTCACTTAAGGTCCTCAGCTGGCCATTGTTTCAATTAAACGAACTTTCAGCTGGGGACTATGACTCTCCCCAAGGCTTTCCCAAAGCTCTGCCTGCCTGAGTTCAGGCAGCATTTAACCACTCAGCAGCAGCCAGCTCTATGATCTCTCACAGCTCCATGGATTCTCCTGTCTCTTTGAATCTACAGGTGCAAGAGTTAGATATCACTTCCCTTTGTAATCTGTGGCCAGAGAAAGGCAGGCTCCTCTCTCTTGTGTATGTCATAGGTAGCTTGTACTTCATACAAGAGAATGCAAAACAAAGTAGTCTTTCAGATGTTTTTCGAAGGGTATTTTGCAACCTCTGTTCCCTTTACAGATGATGGGGGTGTGGGATGGCAATCATAGAAGTATGCATCAATGCACCTGAAAGAGATGGATGAAGCACTTTGGTATCAACATCCACCACAAAAGAGTTTCTGATCAACTTAACCACAGTCAAAACTGACATTTGGACCTCCCCCAGTGTCCTTCAACCTTTCCTGTTCAGTGTCTATTGCTCCGACACATGCAAAAACAAAAATGGAACAATTCCCTCTGCATCCACCACCACCTTTCCTCTATTCTCAAAACTCTTTTTTTGGTTTTGGTAAAGACAGCTGCTATCACAGCTTTTGTTGCAGGCTAAGTATAGAGTGCTTCAAGTGGCACAGGTGGCTATAAGGCACTGATTGGTGCTGAAGCAATTTTCCAAAATTTCTTTCTCAACAAAAACAAGTGTATCTTATACACTTGCCTTTTACAGAAAAGGAGAGTGAGCCAAAAACTTGAAATGGTTTTGGTCAGAATTGCCATTAAAATGTCACAGAGAAATGCAAGAGTGGTTACATGGAACTGATGAGTATATAAAAAAAACCACAAAAAATGCACAGGTAGTAAGAAGTTTAATTATACTCCTTATAGGAACATTTCAAATTTGCATTTTGAAAATGTATACATTCCTGGTGAAAGATGACATTTGATTTTGAAACACTCAGTCAGGACAGTAAGCCCTGAATATGTGGCTGCTAAGATGTTTGTATCTCTTTCAGGAAGAAAGAATTTCCAAGGCATGTATTTCACACGACTGTAGAATTGTTAAGGTTGGAAAAGACCTCTAAGATCATCAAATCCAACCATTTTATCAAAACATTACAATTTATCACAATAGGATTAGACAGAGAACACTCACAAATCTTGAGCAATTAAAGAGGCTACACAATTACTGTGTGCAGAGTTTATCTCTTTTCCTACATTTTTCTTTTACCCTCTCTTCTTAATTCTGTTAGCTCGATAGTCTCATTGGCATGCAGCAGCACTTCAGCCAGGCACAGGCTAGCACATCCACTGGCAGCTGCACCCCTTGGGCCAGCTCACAGATTTTTGGCTTGTCCAGCAGGTGATTGACAGTGGCTGGTGTACAGCAACAGGGGCATGAAGCAGAACTGGATGCATCAACACAGATGAGAGTAATACGTCCAACCCAAACAGGCATTTACTTGCTGTGTGTCCCTATTCTAAAAGACTTTGGGCAAACCAAGCTGTAAATTTTTGTATTTGCTAATATCACCACAACCTATTGTAATGTATTAGAGCTATTGTAAAATTTAGGAATATAACAAGTAGCCCTTTCCCTAGGGAGCAAACAATCATCTAAATCTTGGGAAAGTTTGCATGTCTCTATGTGCCTGTCCTAAAAGCTATGATACTATGTAAAAATCTTCGCTTTGTTTAGGAGATAAATAAAACGGGTTCACTGTGCAAACAAGATATAAAAGTTTGGTATGAGGAGTGAAGAAACCCATTTTGAAAGATCTACTTTTTTTTCTGCACCTCTTGGGATTTATTTAAAGGCTTGACTCATGTTGATGCTTCTACCTGGATCTCTTTTCAGCCCTCACAACAGGACTAATTCTGTCTAACTGATGAGCAGGTGTTGTGGTAAAAGGCTAATACAGCTTCTGGTGGTGAAGTGTCAGAAAGGTGAGATGGGGTTGGCTTCAACTGTGCGCCACTTCTTCCTCCATCCCCTCACCATCTTTATTCTAATTCTTCTACAGTCCAGCTCAGAAAAATCCCTAATCCTCTCTCAAAATAAAATGCCTTTGTAAAGTCTTACTTCTGTGCATTACACCCACTATGCCAAATTCACATCAACACTTTAGCCCACCAAGATCCCAAGCCTAGCAAACCTTACTATAATTAAATGCCACCTCCCACCTTGGCTTCAACAGCTGATTCTTCTGCGTCTGCCAATTATTCTGGCTCTTGCTTTGCATGTACTGATACTCTTCTTACCTATCAAATTTCACAGAAAATTAAAAAAGGCAGATTATCAGATTACAGAACTTTTCTCCACTTTAAGACAGCTTGAATTTTTTCACCTAAAATTTAAGGTCTTGGACAACCATCAACAAGTGTCAACAGCCGCTTGCTGTTGACACTTGGTATGCTGGCAGGAGAGTGAACTGAGGGTGGCCAAGGAAACCCACTGCCCACATCAGACTGCCTCAATCCCCTGCTGGAACAGAATGCCCCCCACTGCCAGTATGTTGGTAGTGTTCTTCTGAAATGCAGCAAAAAAAATCTACTGCAGGTAGCAAAGAACAAAAAAGATTTTATGTAAGTGTAGTCCAACAGTGTGCCAAGTTATGATGGGCATGAAAGCTGGAGGTATAAAATGCCACCAAAAATTCCTTCCTCATTCTTTGAGAGAAAGGTGGATTGGCTGCACTTGGTACAGCACTGAGTCTGCCAACTAACATGTTCAAAACATTGTACACCCTGAAGATTTATGTATTTCAGAAGGTTACACAGAATGAATAGGAATATTCTAGATGATCCTTGTGGGTCCCTTCCAACTCATAATATTCTGTGATTCTGGGATTTGCAGGATGAGAACTATTGTGGGAAACAATGTGTGTATCTACTTGGTTAAACAAGGAGTCAGAGAGGAGTATGGCAGAGACAGATGGGTTAACGACTGTCTCGGTTCCCGAAATACCATTTCCATGCTTCCTGTCAAAGTTCAGCCAGAAAATTCAGAATAGTACTAGGACCACTATTATTTCATGACATGTACTTGACAGCAAGTGATTCGTAGCAGCAGAAAGTACCACAAAATGTCAGGATTAAAAAATGCCCTGATTAAAAAAATGTATGTATAGGCTTATACTCTTTATTCCACATCAGTATCTTTCTTAGTACTGACAGTATTTTGTATTTACTAGTGTTACTATGATCAGAACTGGATTCCTGAAACTGTATACATTTCACTGCCTCAACATCTGGGAGAAGATGCTGCCACAGGTGTCAAATTCACTAAAAACTTCTATTGGAGTCTTTGATGAGTAACAATGCACAAAAAGCTTTTGCACAGGAAGAGAAAAGTGGCGACCAAATCACAAATTCCAAAGGCTGTCAGTAATGCAAGTCCCAGAAAGGGACATTCTTGAGAAAACATGTTGAAATCTATGTTGGGTGGCAGCAACTTAGACCTGCAATGGAGGTACAAGGCTATTACTACTCCTCATAGCAGTATCAGTAACCCAGAAATTAGAGTGGTGGCTATATTTGGCTTTCAGTACAAGATCTAATTAATTCTTTACCATTTAGCACAGCACAATCTTTTTACTACGAGGAACACCCATTTACAAAATCTTCATTAACGGTAATGCTATTTTTCAACTTGTGAACAAGATAGGTGAAATGAACATCAGTGTTGGACAAAGACTTTTCTGTTTCAAATGAAGTTGCCTTTGTAACGAAGTGATGTCACTTGTTCTGCCTTGGTGTCCGGTGCACCACTTCTCCCTTTTCATTTCAGGCTAGCCAATTCTTTTGCTCCCTTTCTTTTTACTGCTATTGGACCTGAGTTACCCTGAGAAACACAGTTGCCAGCCAGCCCAATACAGAGAGCTGCTGCCCAAGCCCCTGGACTCCTTGGTATCAGAAGCAAAGTAGCCCAAGGTTTTCAGAAGCAGTGGCATCTCTGACTTCAGGAAAACTCTCCCAACTAGGAGCTGATGCGCAGCTCATGAACATGGATGCTCAGGCACCCACAATTCTGTTGAAGCATCAGCTGTCCCAAACCAGGGTAAAACACCAGCAGGTCTGCAAATTCCACCAGGAAAAAAATAGAAGAGTCCCAGCAGATAGTATCTGCCCCTTAAAAATTGCTCTTCAGACCTGGAGTACCATGCAGTGACAACACTAACAACGGGTTCCTCCTTTTTACTTTGCTCCTGCTGTTCACTGAAAGGGTGTAACTTAAGAATGAGTGTGTCATTTCAGATACAAAATTTGGTTACTCACCTTGGCCAGCAAGCTTTCAGCTGTAGTATTTTAACATCAGTATTGTTGTTTGTGGACTTCCTCCAGTACCAAAAAAATACGAATGTGCACACAGGGCATCAAGATAAATTTTGCACTACAGGACATCAGGCAGAAGTGAATTCTCCAGGAGCCAGAGTTTCCATAAAGCCATGAAAATTGAGAGATACTGGGTTACGAATGCTGCTGCACTGAGCACTGTGAAGTACAGCACAGGCATACTTCCTGATTTTTATGTTAAGCATCAGATAAATCAACTGCATGCTTTTTTTCAGCCTCCAAAACATACAGAATCTTTCAGTACATCAACACAACTTGGCCATTTAGAACCCTCATTTAAATCCTACAGAAATGTAGGCTCAATGAGGCACTGAGTGATATGGTTTAGATGATGGGATGGTGATAGGTAATAGGTTGGACTTGATGACCTTAAAGGTCTTTTCCAACCTTGTTAATTCTGTGATTCTGTGAAATACTTAAAGGACAGAGATACTTATTGGAAAAAAAAATACATTTTTTGACATATGATGCCCAATGGTGTGCAAAAAGGGACACATTTGTGGGAACTAGAATCCCAAGAACTGGAACTGTTTTGTAACCCTATGGACCGAAACAAAGTGGACAAAGGTTTTCTATGAGATTAGCAGCATCAACACAGGTGGCGAACACATGCTGGCAGGGCTAATCTCATCCTAGTTTCTTGATGTGTGCATTAACTCGCACAAGTACATTCTTTCTCATGTTGCTGATTTACAGTGTAAGTGTGTGGTGATGAAGTTGAAAGGGGCGCAGATTCATTGCTCTCATCCACACATCCGCACCAAACGGAACAATACATCACCAACTGAGGTAGCACTGAAGGTCATTATTACACAGGGAGAAGGAAACCCATGTTCCTTCCATCTGTTACTCCTTCCTCCCCCCATTGCCCAGGTAATTGGCATCTGCCGCAAAAAGCAAAAACATGTCCCATCAGGTGCTAACAGAAGGATCAATGAGGGAATCTGGTACTCACATCTGACCCTCTGTCTCATAAACACCATGTCACCTCTGCAGAAGACTGGCCAAGTCATTCACCAGCTCTGTATTCCTGCTGGTGTACCAGGAGAAGGAAGGGGCAGACAAGCAAATTCACTAAAAATGAGTTAGACAGTCTTTATCTAATGACTCAGAATAACAAGTGAATAAAAGGGATTATGAAAGTACACTGTTGCATGAGGCCATTTGACTTGTGTTCCCCAGTGACGCAAGAAGCAAATGAACTGGGGACTACTGACAATGTACGATTCCTATCTCACTGCCTGCAATATAATTTAGAGGCTGCTTCCAGAGATAGGCTGAGCCAGAGATAAAAAGTGACATGAGGCAGCTGGTAAAGAAAGAGAAACAGACTAAGTTCTTTTTTTTTTTCCCCCCACTTTTTCCCGCCAGAGAAATGGAAACAAACTGATTGCTAAAGGCTTATCAAATGTGGCTTGTTCTTCTACTGGTGCTGCCTATTCCCCTGGAGAAGCAGAGTTTTCTACATGACTAAGGCTATCTGGAAGCATAGCTCCTTGTAGCCACATATGAACCCCTTGACACTAAGGAGCATTTTTTTCCACTGGCCAGACATGGGCAGGCATGAACACCAACTGAAAGCCTGGCTACAACTTTTCGCAGACCCCAAGGTAACTACACAAGCCTGAAATGTTGTCATTCATCCTAATAGCCCAGCAATTACATGGGATGAATTTGTAGGCTTTGTCACCAGGATTTAGGGGTTGAAATCCCAGAACATCACTCAGTCTACATGCCAAGAGAACACTAATGTTGACATTGCCCAAGGCTTTTCCAGCACTTGGTGATCTACAGATCCATAAGCTTGCTGTGCAAGTTGTCCAAGTCTTACCTCCATTTTACAGATGGGACAAAAGTGTTAAGCACAGAGGAGTGGTTCCATGCAGAATGGATTAAAATTTCTTGTGCATGGGGCACACAAGTGAAATGGTCACTCATTGATCACATCAAAGAAGTAAATCACCACAAACATTCATGATTTCAATACCCATCACATATCACAGGTTCACAGGTTATTCTGAGTTGGAAGGGACCCACAGGATCATCTAGTCCAACTCCCAAGTGAATACCCACCCAGGGATCAGGCCCACAAGCATGAAACTACAGGCACCATGCTCCATCCATCCATCCATCCATCCACCCAGTCCTCACACCATCTAGATCATGTCACTGACCACCTCATGGAGTCTTCTCTTAAACACCTCCAGGGATGGCAAATCCACCACCTCCTTGGGCAGACCATTCCAATGAGAGATCACTCTCTCTGAGAAAAAAACTCTTCCTAACATCCAGTCTAAACCTCCCCTGGCGTAGTTTAAGGCTATGTCCTCTTGTTCTAGTGTC
>WEKX01007994.1:0-21836 GCA_013390025.1 Pitta sordida
CAATGTGGCACTCCAATCATGCGCTCCCACCATGTCTCCGTGATGGCTACTATATCATATCACTCCTGATACACCATAACCTCCAGTTCTTCCTGTTTTTTACCCAGGCTGCATGCATTGATGTACATTCATTTCAGCTGTGCTGCTGAATATGTTTTTGGTTCATTTTTACCAAGTTAAGTAACCACAGATGGGAAGTCACGCTGTCCCCTGAGGGCTCCCGGCGCGAGCCCTACAATCCCAAGGAAGCCGCTCGTCACTGAGTCGCCGTGGCACTGTCCCGTGCCGCCTGCGATGTACTCCCGGCATGGTGCGGGCCCGGAGTGTGCAGATGATGTCACGCAGTCCCCTGAGGGCTCCCGGCGCGAGCCCTACAATCCCAAGGAAGCCGCTCGTCACTGAGTCGCCGTGGCACTGTCCCGTGCCGCCTGCGATGTACTCCCGGCATGGTGCGGGCCCGGAGTGTGCAGATGATGTCACGCAGTCCCCTGAGGGCTCCTGGTGCATGCCCTACAAGCCCAAGGCAGCTGCTCAGCGCTGAAATCAGAGTGGCTTTTGAAAGCAGACGTAAAACACTCTATCTTGCTAGCAATGTACCAGCATTTCGAAACCATGAATAGCAAAACTGTCACTATTAACTACAATTGTGGCATCATGTAGCCATCTCTTGGCTTTCACCATTGTGATTAATTTAATATGCCTTTGACCATTTGACTCTTTGTGAAAGCAGCAGTGCTGGAAAAGAAGAATTTTTACTCTCAAAATAATTATAATTTTTTTTCAAACGGAACCTAGGCAGAAGATTTGAGGTGTCAGCAGCACTGGTTTTCCAGAGTTCGAGACAGCCATTTAGCACTTGGCAGGGACCCAGGCTGAGCATATGAAAAGGTTTTTGAAAAGCCAGCTTCATGCAATCACAGAATATTCTGAGTTGGAAAGGACCCACAAGGACCATCAAGTCCAATTCCTATGTGAATGCCCATACAGGGATTGAATCCACAACCCTGGTGCTATGAACACCATTGTCTATCTGAGCTAATCTCAGGGTCATGTCAGCATGATTTTTGTTTTTAATTTTTATATAACCTAACTCCCTATCCCATCATCCCATTATCTAGACCGTGTCAGTGAGTTCCTCATCCGATCTTTTCTTAAACACCTCCAGGGATGGTGACTCCACCACATCTCTGGGCAGATCATTCCACTGAGGGGTCACTCTCTCTGTGAAAAAGCTCTTCCTAACATCCAGTCTAAACCTCCTCTGGCATAGCTCCTCTTGTTCTGGTGCTGTCAGGCTGAGAGAAGAGATTCACACTCACCTGACTACAACCTCCCTTCAGGTAGTTATAAACAGCAATTAGATCACCTCTGAGCCTCCTCTTCTCCAGACTGAACAATCTCAGCTCCTGCAGTCTCTCCCCATAGGGCTTGTTCTCCAGTCCCATCACCATCTTTACTGCCCTTTTTTGGACCCTCTCAAGCAGTTCAACATCTTTCTTAAACTGGGGAGCCCAGAACTGGATANCAGCTCTTCCCTCATCAACCAGGCAGGTCACCTGATCATAGAAGGAAATGAGATTGGTCAGGCAGGACCTTCCTTTCCTGAAGCCATGCTGACTAGGTCTGATCTCCTTACCCTCCCGGAGGTGCAACATCATTTTCCTTAAGATGACTTGCTCAATAATTTTGCCTGGCACTGAGGTCAGGCTAACAGGTCTATAATTTCCTGGGTCCTCCCTTCTACCCTTCTTATGGATAGGCATCACACTGGCCGACTTCCATTCTTTCCTCGGTAAGCCAAGACCTCTGATAGATGATTGTGAGAGGCTTAGCAAGCTCATCTGCCAGCTCTCTCAACACTCTAGGATGTAACCCATCAGGTCCCTAAAAAGAGAAAAATTTCCCACGCCAGGAGTCGAACCCGGGTCGCCTGGGTGAAAACCAGGAATCCTTACCGATAGATGAGCTAGATGTTGGATAGAAGATGAAGCTTTAGAATATTACTTAGTAATACTGAATTTTATCTTTTGCATGATAGATGCTATTTGCCCAGGTTAGAGCAGAGCTAAAAGAAGAGCAGACCTAAAATGTTTCATTAGTGTTGGTTTGCACAGGTAAACCAGGAGCATATGTATTTTCTACTATAAATACATGTTGCATTACATTAAGTTGTAATTCATGTAATTGTTATTCCTCTGTTTGTTATTTTCTCTTTCCATTTCCTCAATCCGTTTGGTGCTTGGAGGCCTCGAGAAGTTAAAGTACTAATTTTTTTCAGAACCCTAAAGGGAAGTTTGCTTTTGTTACTCATTTCTGGGAACACCTGTGCACTGTTGAGTTTAATTGGGCTACAGCTGGTGCCACTGATGTGTGGAGCAAGCAGGGCTTTTGCAGCCCAACTGGAAATCTTGACATTGTGTGTCATTGTCTGTTTCCTAAGCTATTACTGTACTTATGTGAGTTAGAAGGCATTCTAATTTTGAGGGAATTACATTTTCTGTGGAGCAGGGTAGATGATGTTGGAGATCAGTGCTATAAATTATAAGCACATTGCACACTGGTGCGGAACAATGTTGCTGAACACCCTCAGAGTTTAATTGCTGTTTGAGGACGTTAGGTGGTTGTCTTAAAAATGCTGTAATGAGGAATTGCTGATCAGCATCTTTAAAATGTTGAGGAGAGTTTTATAAAGAAAGGAAAGGAGCCACACATTTTATGGTTTTAAAAATGTGAATGAAAGCAGGTTACCTGTCTCCTGTCCTAAAGTGATTCTAGAGGACTGGTAGAGTGGAGTAAGGGAGGAAATAAGATGCAGCTGTGCACCAAATATGCTGATCAGAAATAAGACACATTTGAAAACAAAATCTGTTTCTGGTTAGCTTTTTGTCTATGGATTGTATTAAGTTTAGAAATGGTAATAAAATAAATAATATTGAACTTAAGGTACAAGAATTATTGTGCTTATTGGCTGAATAAAAAAATCAAGTAAGAAGGAAGTCAGAGTGTCCTCCCCTGTGTGTAAGAGACAACCTACTGTTCATTTTCTTACACACCTTATTACCATAAGTTTGCTATCTGTTTTATACATACTGTAATACTGTGTGAAGGGGTTGCATGCAACAACTAATATATCACGTTTACTAAATACTGTGGTTATGTTAAAAGCAGTTCATAGCACAAGGTACACCAATGTCCCCATTCACAGAAAACAGTGGATCTCTGGCATGATAGGTCGTATGTGGTGGAACAGTGGGTCTGGCTGCCATCTCTGGCCTGCTGAAGACAAAAGGCTTAGCTTCTACTGCTGTTATAATTTCAGCATAAAATTTCTGTGGAGGCCCTGAATTACCACAGACAGACTTAGCCATTGGCACTTTTTGATGACATACTGCCAAAGGACCAGCTGCTTCCTGTAGGAGACCTGCCATCTGGAGCTTAGAGAGTGATCCCTTTGATAGACATCTCTGGCAGTGAACGGTTTGCCACATATAATATTTCATCTTTTCATTCCCCACACCCCTTCCCCACCCCCTCCCTAAAGTTTTGGAGGATTTTGTGCAGTAAACTTAGTAGAGAGATGTTAAAAGATTTGTCTTCTCTCTTGAGTTGACAGTGGTGAAGTTATCTGAATAATTGTTTGGTGTTCAGCGTATTATTTAAATAACTAAAGTTCAAAGTTAGAAATCATGGCAGAGGACTGAGGGCCATGTCAGAGACCAGATGCCAGGAAGTACATGAGTGAATGCAGTTTGATATGAGGGAGGTGAAATGATTCTGTTCCACATAGGAAGCTAGTAGGTAGCATTTTGTTTGTATGTGTTTAAAGAAATAACTTGAAACATGATGAAATCCTCTTGAGGTAAAACTGCCAAAGAAAGTATTGAACTTGGGAGTGATTTAGACAAGCTTGTCTTCAAGTTGAGTAGATGGTTTTCCAGTTACATGTAGAGAAATACAGAAAAACAATAGCATGGGATAAAGGACATAAAAGGAGAACATGCACTCATTGACCAGAAGGTAATAAATACTGTGCAGAATGTCAATCTGCAGATAGGACTAGGTGCAGTTGTAAAATGCCCATGATAGAGAGCAAAGAGTAATGACACTCCATGCTCCTTGTGGGTCTAAGTATTGGCTCAAAATGGGTACTAATGTAGATTGTGGATCAACTTCTTCCATTCAGAACAGACCTGTGTTTGAAGTGCAACACAGAGTGCAAACATATGATAAAAAAAATCAGAGGGAAAGCATGCGACTTAGTTATGTAGTAGTGTCACCTTTTCCAACAGTTTAGTTCCAGCTCAGTTTATTCTGAACAGGTTCCAGGGGCATAGCAGGGCCCATGTGGTGGCCATGATCTGTGTGCCCAGGTGGTAGGGCATTCACACCTTTCAACAAAAGCAGAATTGGCTCTCTGGGAGTTTCTGCTCCAGTTCTCTTAGTTGTTGTAATATGCATTCTTAAGACCATACAATCCTGAACCATCCTCTTTAGGTTCAGGCAAATGGCTAGGAAGAGCTGGTCCTTTCAAAAGCAATCCTGGGCGTATCAGTGAGGTGGTGGAGTCGCCATCCCTGGAGGTGTTTAAGAGAAGACTCGATGAGGAGCTTGGTGACATGGTCTAGTTGGTGGGGAAGTGGACTAGATGGTCCTGGGGGTCCGTTCCGGCTCGGAGTGGCCTGTGGGCCTATGAGCCTGTGAGGGAATTAGGTTTATGTCCAGAGCTCTGGAGTTGTGGGTTTGATCCCTGTATGGGCATTGGCTGGGGAGTTGGACTAGATGATCCTTGTGGGTCCCTTCCAACTCGTAGTAGTCTGTGATTCTGTGACTAGAAGCAGGAGGGCAGCACATTGTCTGTTACAGACAATACAGTGGATGCAGTGGTGAATCAGCTGTTTGTGAATAGTTTGTCTCTGTTTTGCTTTACACTTTTGTATCTCTCTCATCTTGGCTACCAAACTGGAAGATTTGATACTCAGATAATAACGGCTCCTTGCCGTGCCTTACACAAGTCCCATAGAAACAGGACTCTACTCTTGCTTGAGGTACATACATACTACTTTCATTTAGAGTTGTTCAGTAAAAGCCAGCTGTTTGTTTTCAGAGTGGCATGAAGGAGTTTACAAACCTTGTGCTGAAGGACTAACACTGAATTAAATTAAAAGCTTTATTTTACCTGGCTTTCATTTCATACATAACTCTCCTTCTTTGTAGTACAGCAAACTAATAAATAGTTGATGCAGATAATTAAAAGTAGAAGTACAATTGAATTGTTCTATTCCCTGGAAATGCTGTTTTATACAAACTTCGGAACAAGAGAGATCATTTCTTTACAGAAAGGTTATGTTATTAGGAACTGAGAGGAGACTTCATCACAATCTGGTTTTACTGTTTGAGAGCTTCAAACTATAAACACTTTTACTTTGTGGTGGTGTGTGGGTCTGGCATAGTTAAAGAGCAAGTGGAGGTTTAGTGATGATAACTCACTAAGGAAATGATTTTTGTCACGTAAGAGAAGCTGTACCATGCTGAAATACAGGCAATGTTTTTGGAAATGTTTTTTTATTAAGTTTTTGTGGAAACCAGAAAGCAGTATGTGTCTTAAATGCCTTTCCAACATTCAATCTAACTTGTGAGATACGAGAAATGACACTTCATGGGTATTGCCTCTGAAATTCAGTCCATCTGGATCTGTCTGCCTGTGACAGAATAGGACTCAAAGGTGCTGCTACCCAAACCTTTGGTGATGCAATACTCTTGCTATGATGTCAGATTTCACCATTATTCCTTCTGATGTGATTGCTGCAGTTGTAAGGGATTACCAACACTTGTTGCCCACCCCCTCTGAAAGGATTAGTAGTACCACAGCAGAAGCAGTGGATAGAAATGTATGTATAGAGATCCAACAGTCATTTCTATACTCCCAGTGATGAGATGCAGCCACTGAGCCTGAGGCATGACTTTGTTTCTGCTGCAGCTGCATTGTGTTTTGACAGCAGTGGCAATCAGGGCCAGTGTGCCTGGGGGAGGCATCACTGTGTCATTTTGATGTGGTCTGCAGGGAACAAAATTCCCACGCCTTGCTTTGTAGCTGTTGTTAAGAGCAGCAGTTACTCATTCTTATATGACATTCTTAGAGAATCACAAAAAGCCAAAATAGGAATCCACATGGTTTCTTCTGGAGGTTGGTGGAGCATACTTGAGAACTATGTCTGTGTGATGGCCCAATGTCTTTCACCCTGCCCTGACTTAGTCTTTGGCCTCAGTAAGAGTTAGGATGCTGAGTTGCCACACTATTGAATGTTTCCTTCTATGTTCTCTGGTTCACAAGCAGCAGACACGAAACATGGAAAGTCAATATGGTGAAGCAAACTACAGTGGAAATTAAAAGGAAAAGAAAAAATATTAGTTCACTGAGTTACACTGTGAAAATAGAACTAATCATAGCACTTTATTTTCTTTTTTTTCCCAAGTGATACTGCAAATGGTCCTTCAGAAGCTGTAACAGTAGTCTGATGGTACAATGTAAGGATTAGGCCTGCAGCAGATAAAAGAAAAAAAAAAATCCAAGCGCCTGAAGTATGGACACTTAAAGCTAGTTGAGAATGAGAAATATTAATGTTTCTAGATCTGTAAAAAATAGAAAATAGTATAAACTGCAACATAAATACCTTTGATCAAAGGTTAATTCAACCTGAAAACAATATTACGTGTTCTTTGTAATACGAACTTTCTATTTGAAATGTTAGAAAGTTTTGCAGCCACTGTACGGGTGTTAGGTGGTGAGTTGGACTAGATGATCCTTGTGGGTCCCTTCCAACTCATAATTTTCTGTGATTCTGTGATTCTGTGATAAAATGGATCTATCTAGAGATGTGAACATAAAAAAGAAGAATTTCCTTTTAAAATTTGAATAGCTAAAAATATAAAAATAGGGGATTTTAACTCAAAGATAATTTTTGACTGAAAAAATTTGTCTGGGAAATATATCATGGAAGTGAAATTAGAAATGAAAGCTGGAACTTGAAAGGAACAACTTGCGTTAAAATATTTGTTCTATTTTGTTATGTATATATATTTTATTAAGTGTAGTTCATGTATTTTAATTTCTTTTACTAAGTTTATGCTAATAACAGGTAGTTATTTACTAAGTTGTGCTAATAACAGTTTTATTCCAGTGCTGTAATTGCTTGATAAGAAAAACTTTTCCTTTTATCAATTTTTATCAGTTTTTCTTTTCCCTTGAAGCTGATACAGTAGGTGTAGTATTCAAGATGTTATTTTAAGTAAAATTAAAAGAAAAAAAGAAATGGTGCTATATACCTCCTGTTAATAACTCGCTAATATTATTTTCCCTCAAAATTACTAATAAAAAAAGCATTTCATGGTGGTCTTACAGGACAGGTTTTATAACATCTATTTTCTTTTATTCATACACCTCACACCTACTGCTGCAAAACAGTAATCCTTCACTGTAAGTATTATTTGTTTATGCCTAAAGTTTCAATGAATAATTCAGCCCCTTTACCCTTCTTGCTTTGCTACACACCTGTAAAGCTCTCAAAGCAGCGTCATATCAATAAATACTGCCTTGCTTTACAGCTCCAATTTCATGCTTGGCCTTTCCTAAGATACATAGCAGCAAAAAACCCCCCTGAAATTAAGAAAATATCTGTACAGATTGTTTCATTAAACCTTGTGTTTGTGCAATAATGCCATCACATGCCTCCTAAATTGCAGGTAGGTAGGTTGTCTGCGTGTGCTTCTAACCTTTCATTGTGACAAAATATAAACAAACTTACTCTACCTTACCTTTAATTGTCAACATTTTTTTCAGCCTGCTCTTTCACGTGCTCTTTAGTTCATTAAAAGCTAATTATTTGCTGAAGGATCAGCAGGGGAAACAATGGTTTTAAACCTTCAGTACAGAGGAATTGTCCACAATGGAAAAGTGAGGCCTTCTTCAATAAGCATAATGTGAAACGTGATTCATCCCTCAGTGCAGTCAATATAGTAATACCTAGTCTTACTTAGCCTTAGCCACTCTCTTAGCCTTCCATAGAAGGCAGGGATTTCTCCGCAGATACCAGAAACATTTGGAAACCTTAGTACTTTTGCACTCAGTGGGACTTAGGGATCTAGATTCCATTATGACCTCAGATTTAGTTCTTCTAGAAAGGTGAATGATAGGATTAAGTGCAATCATTTGAAACAAATTCAAGTGGAAAGTTTTGTTGTCAACAAATAGTAAAAGATGTTTATCATCATGCTACTTAAGCTTGCTTTAATTATAATTGTTTATTAAGAGTTATTGCCTGGAGTGATTAAATAAAAAAGAAATATACTCCTGTGCTGGAAGAGATTATTTAACAACTTATTTCTTGTGAGCTTCCTTGCTGTTAATTTCACTCAATGTTGTAATCATCTGGACTCTTCTGAAGGTGAAAATCTGTTTGCATTTAAATTAAAATTTCTTCTTTTGTTCAGTCACCAAATTCTAAGACAAATATCTCGGAGTTGGAGTTGTTCAGGGGGAAAAAGAGAATGTCCCGTTCAAAAGTGCTCTTTGTCTGTGAAAAATTAATAGTGATGGAAGAGAAAAGATGATGTTTTTTCTCTGTGATGAGCCAAAGGTATTTGATTCTCCTAAAGAAACAAAACCTCTGGCTGCTGTTCATAATGTGTGCAGATTTTTGAGGAAGACGTTGCCTGCTAAATTATTTTCTAGACATCAAGGCACATTTAAATCCAAGTTTTTGTTCCTCTTCTGCCATGTGAAAAATATATTGTTGACAAAAGTTGCTATGAAAAATCTTTTCTGAAGTACAGTTATAGTTAAATACTAGCAGTGTAACTTCTCCCAATATGCCCCAAGGAATAAAACCTCTATTTTTACGGTTTTCCTAAATTGAAAGGCTCAGAGGGGAAGATAAAGTGAGAAACTTACTTGTTTAGTGTATTAGTTCACAAAGTTTAGATGTGCTCATTTGGGAGTAAAGTGTATTTAATATTTCTGAAAATGATTGAATTCTTCAGTTTGCCAGTTGTTATTTTCAGTGAGATCTTAACTTGACAACAGGTGTCTCTACTGTATATTGCAGTAATTTTTAAAAATTAAGGTTAAGTATAAAAACATGGTGCTATGAGGTATCACATAATCACATAAACACTTTAAAATTTTTAATTGTTGCTCAGATACTTTAGGCTAAAAATGAGAACAGCTGTAGTCTCATCCTGTATTTCTTTCTTCATTGTCTCAATATTATCTATTATTAAACTTACTTGTTGCTTGTCTTAGTATTGTACTCATTTGTGGATGGCAGTGTCGAGATATTAGTCCTCTAGAGCTCTCCAAAGTGGAAAAAATATTCCACATAATGTTCCAAAATTTTTGAACTCTTCTCATTATCTGAGTATACCTAGCACATACTGTCAGACTGGCATATTTCTATTCTTTATTCCAAAGAGTATTTAGTGAAAAGTGACTATACATCACTCACATTACCTAATTATATTCTGCTGTTCGTATCTCATCTAGAATGCAAGTTGTTGGGACAGCAATTCCAAGTTATAGCAGATGGAAGCCACAATTTTTTCAAACTATAAATAGTTAATTTGCTGTCATTTTTTTTCCCTCCAGAGGTAGAGGAAAGAAAAGGAAGTCAGTTGATACAGTAATAAAAAGAAATTTGCAAGATTTTTTACTCTGGCTTTGAACCCTTCCGGCTCGGAGTGGCCTGCTAGACTGTGAGGGATCTAGGTTGGTGTTACGCTCTGGGATGTGCTCTCGGTCTCTGTACGGGTGTTAGGTGGTGAGTTGGACTAGATGATCCTTGTGGGTCCCTTCCAACTCATAATATTCTGTGATTCTGTGTGTGATTCTGTGAATGATTGATCTTTTTAGACGTTTTGTGTTTAAAGACATCAGTGGAAGCATAATGTTATAAAAGTTGTTTAAAATAATTATCCTCCAAATAATCCTACTATTTTGGAGAATGACATTATCATAATGATTACCTCACTTCTCATGACTTGTGTCATGTTATTGACTGTAATGCCCATTCTGTGCCAGTGGAAAACACATGCCTGCAAGAAATTATGCAAATATATGGATGTGACAAGAGTCAAAAGCAGTTCTCTTAAATGATTTTATGAATTCCATTTGTGTTCATGTCTTTAACCATATCTGATTTTTTTTCTCTCTCTAAAGCTTTGTATGCATGTCTAAGTGTAACGTTCAGATAAGATGACATGCTCTAACTAATCTGTGGTTGTGGATAGCCAAAATTCTGCTGACTGCAAAACTTTACTATAGGGGAGCCTAAACTTTACTATAGGAGCCAGGAAGCTGGTGGCATGATCACTGCTGAAAACAAGAAGTTGTTTTTCCTATGCAAATAAGCCTCAATCTAATTTTCTTTCTAATTCAAGCATCTGAGTTTCTCATCTGTATGATGAAGGCAGTGATCAGTCATGCTGTTGTTTGGGTTTTTTTTTACATGCAGTATTTCTATATAGATATAGAACTTTTTCAGTTACTTTCATTTTCATAGTTTGTTGGCTCTCTTAGTTACAGGAGAGGAAGTCTCTAGCCTCAACAGGTGGCCATTCAGGTATTCTGATCATCTTTTGTAATTTTCATGCAAAGATAATTTGAATGATTTTGTTTAAACAATAAAAGAGTCCAAATTTTGGTACCCAGTTCCTGCTCTGGGATGCAGAACATCTGATATCTGCTCCTGGTGGACCAAGTCCTTATACCTTTTATGACATGATGTGAAGGGTTTCCCTGCACACCAGTAAGGCGTACAGATTTCATCCTTGATGCGTGAATCAGTTTCCTAATACAGTAGCATCTGCCTGGAACTAGCCACCTACCCATGAGTATTTGCACTCCACTACAGATATTTCTGTATCTTTCCTTCTAGGAGTTGTTTTATATAAAATGAACCACAAATAAATGATCTAATGGCAGAGTCCTACTTGGCTCCTGTACTCCGTGAGAAAAAGATTTCTCATTAATTTATCAGACTCATACCCTCCATCCCACTCACAAGCTGCTTGCTTGTTACAATAAGTCATCGAATAAGCCTAAAATGTATTGTGTCTGTTTTTCTATGGAAACTGTGCAAGTTAAAATAAAATGTGAGTTAAAAAAGTCTGATGGGTAGTTGCAAATTTGTTGCCAATTCAGTAAGAGGTGTTTTACTGTCGCAGCTGATGGCTTTACTTAACTAAGAAAATAAAATCCCCTGGGAGATTGATATGGGAGTTTTGGTCCTCATACATCTGTATACCAGATCTGTATACCAGAAAGTTTTTGCCATGGGTGTAGAAGTACCAGTTTGTTAGCTAATACACACTTTCAGATATGCAAGGCCATATAGACCTGCTGCTGTAGTCAGTGTACTTGGGAATGAAGCTGTTGGTGAGATTTGGTAATCCATGCTGTCCATAGGAACAGTGTTACAGTAGCAATACTAATTTTGTATCATTTGCTTCAGAAATGCTGTTTTTCACAGTGGACCCCATGTAGCATAGGGCATTGTTTAGAAAGTATCTTTTATTAACTACCTCTGTCAGGTCTGTTATTTACTACTGCAGCAACAGAAGTTACAATGATGAGAAACTCTTATGTGATATGTTGAACCATACATAAAAGAGAGCATAAGCATCTAAAAATCAAAAAATACTTTTTGTTTTTTTGTCTTATACCTACTAGTTTTAATTTAAGCGATTAAAACTCTTGTGATATTTAGCTCCTTGGGTTAACAATGAACAAAGTAATTTAGGCTGCAGTGAAGGGCAGATTTTAAAGGTTAACATCTTCTGCATGTGGTTTTGATGAAAGCTTTGATGGAGATACAATATTCAGAAAATGAATGTTTATTAATTTGGAAGATTCATTGGCAGGTGCAATAGTATTTAAAAAAAAAGATATATAAAATATCTGGGAGACTTTTTTATTGCATTTTCTTATCTGTTACAATTTGTACTGAGTCTGATGTTGTATAATTGAGGTCAAATTTCCAAATTTGTTCATCATTGACCTAAATCAACTTCTACTAAAATCACTGTGAATTCTAACCATGTTTTAAGACAAAGATGGCTCTACTCAGTCCTGCATGAATCGCAGGTTGTGTGTTGATGAATGAATGAAGTGATCTTTATTAGATTTTTAGTTCCTCAAGTTGAGTTAAACAATTCAAAATTATGCAGAATATAATTTTGAAGAAGCAAAGACAATTAAAATTCCACTTAGAAATGAGGGTGTATTCTTAACAGCATCTTAGCATAAAGCCTCCTATGTTAACATAGGTTTAAAGCAGTAGAAATTTTTTGCTTGTAACTGCGCCAATTGTCAGAAGTCATCATTTATAATGGAAACATTTCACTTACAGTTAAAAATACAAGTAATACTATGAAAGCATGTTGGAGACATTAAAACCCACTTATCTTAGAGGCAAATATTGATGTATTTCACTGTCTGCTATCCAAATTAGTGTGACCTAATTTCACTCTAGAAAAGTTGCATGCATGGGGAATAATTAATATTTCATGCTGGGGCCTCTACTAAGTGTACTAGAAGAAACAAATTTATTCTTTTACTTATATTTGTTTGTTTGTTTGTTTATGTATTTGCTTATAATGCTCCCTCATGCCTAGCCTGGTCTCAAACTGCAAATAGGAATTGACTCGCCTTCGTTTTTTGAAGTGTCCCCTCTCAACTCTTGAGGAGAATTTAATATAATGGGTCACTGAAGTGCATTAGAAAAAATGTTTATAATATGTGCCTTTGACATTTGCTGCTTCAGTTTTCTGACAGGGTTTTTGAAGCGCACCATAGAAGTTTCATGTAGCTGTTACTTATTTCATTGAGGTTTGGATGTGTTGGTCATCAGGCTGCTTTGACAATCTAGCCTTTAGGATGGGTTTACAAAATCCATTAAGTGACCTGGAAACAGTCCTTTTCTTATAATCTGTAGACGAGAGTTTGAGACATGTAAGTGACTTTGAAAATTCCCCTTTATTTAGGATCAAGGATTAGAGTGATACAGTAGTTCTGGTTTTGAGATGCTTTAGACTGCCAAAGCAAATTCTGGTAATCTCTACTGCTTCTTGTTGCTTAGGGATGTACACTACACTATTTAAGACAGAATGGAATGAGTAGTTCTTCATGAAGTTTAATATTTTATATTATGATATCTTTATTTGTGGTGCATAATAACTTGCTCCAAAATAATCCTAATAAATTCAGTGGAAATAAACCTGAGAAATAGTCTGCTGTAACTGCATGAAGGATTCCCACTTTGTGTCTGATACAGGACTACAAGAATTATACGCAGTGTAGGGGCATTCAAAATGTGTTCAACCTAAGGAGTCAAAATGAGAAATGACACTTGGTTGCATATTTCTCCATAGTTCTCTAAATTAGGCTGTTAGGATCTAAAACTGTACACACAATATTTTTTTTTTGGGGGGTGGGGTGGGGTGTTGTTATATTAAAAGTAGTATGTCTGTCTTCCTTTGATTTCAGATTATGATTTGGATTCTGTGATTCTGTGATTTCTACACTATGATTTTTAAGTAGATTCCCATAATGTGTGCCCCAAGCCTGACAGTCTCCAATTGAGTTCAGCAGGTTTTTTCGTTCACCTATCACATATCCTGAGCTCTCAAGCTCATGGGTTGTTTTTGAATCAGCGTTTCCATTCATGTGTGAAAATAGATGAATATACAGTAGCAGTCAGTATACAAAAGAGAAGGTATTTATTTGTGCATTGGGTGTGTTTGTGCATTTTACTGGAACAGCTCTAATACAAACTTTGTGAATGTGAATCTGAAGCTCCAGTGTTGAACTCCAAGTCTAAACTTGGCTGGGCGGGAAATATGTCCATATTCATAGCACAGCAGAAAATGGTACAACCTCATTTAAAAAAAAAAAAAAAAGGCTGAAAACTGAAGACACATAATGTTTTCAGGAAAAAAAAGCTTGATTTGAGTCATCTAAGGAAAACTCAAAGGAAGAAAATACTTATGTCTAAAAAGAAAATCAACCCAAAGTTTTCCTTTAAAAAAATCTTAAAAAATATTCATTAGTCTTCATTCTTATGCCTTCATTCCCATTGACAGTGCCTTGAGAGATTCACTTAATCTTTGTCTTCCCCTTCATTAGAGGGAGCGTAGTAAGATGTAATTGTAACAAAGTATTGTGAAGACTCAGAAAATAGCTCAAAGGAAGGATCTTTAAAAGTAGTAAATGGTATAAATAATTTTTAAATGTCTTCACAAAGAACAAGTCCCAAGGTTTAAACTGACAAATTAAAATGTTTAGTCCTTTTTTTTTTTTTTTCTGAAGACAAAGGCTCAGTTAAAACATACACCAAAGCAAGCAGTGTGGGAATGGTATTGAAATTTTAAAAAAATAATTTAAATAATTAGACACATGAGTGGAGTGAATGCATAGAGGTAGAAATTAATGAATGCCTTCCAGGGGCACAGCCTGAAACAGTTTCATGGCATTGGGGCCTATTAATGTAAATGGTATGACAGCATGATTCTAACAGTTGTAGTTTTGCTAATTGTTCATGTTCATGGCTTAATGACACTAGAAAGAAATGGTGCATTTCTCAGTAAAATACATCTAACTGACACTTAAGCCAGCATTATGTTCAGCACTGAGCCAAGTGACTGTGAGCTGCGTGTCCTTCTTTGCGAGTGTTTGAAGCAATGCTAACCTTTGAGATTGCCTTAGGGAGGGAGAGTGTTACAGTGAGCCCCACATACTCATGATCCGCTCTTTGCAAGCTTCAGTATTTGTGGGTGATTTTTCCGTGAGCTGTGTGACCTCAGCACGTGAGCAGAACCTACCGCGACCTCAGTCTGATCGGCCCCCAGCTCCACCTCTTGCAGCACCGGCTCTGCCCCACCTCCGCCCCCCCCGCCNCCCCTCCCTGTCCCGGCACAGCACAGCCAGACATCTGAAACAAGCCCCGCTCCCAGGACCCACCCTCCTCCAGACCTTATTAGGCATGAGGGCGTGGCTATGGGCGTGGCATACTCAACTACATAGTGGGTTCGCTCTCTTTGCGGATTTCACCAGTCACGGGAGGCGGACCAGACCCAACAGTCCGCGAGTAATGGGGGTTCACTGTATTATATATTACAACTGTTCACATTCTAAACAACATGTGCATTAGAGAGATTGCTGTAGGCTCACAGGAAAGTTTGCATCTCTTACATGATAATATTTCCAAGTACCTTTCTGCGCATACCTGTGCATTTTGTCCTTGCAGGACTTCTGGTCATCTACCTGGGCTTGGCTTAGTGGGAAGAAGGCAGCTTTAAAGAGGAAATTTGAGATGCAATGAGGATAAGGAGTTCTCTTTCAAATGTCCCAGTATGAATATTCAGCAACAGCACAAATATAATGACATTATATAGGCATGCAGGACAGGAAAATTAATATATCTGATATAAAGATATATATATCTATAAAAGATATATAGATAGACATATAGATATATAGATATCTATATATAAAAGGCTGATGATAACCACAAAGTCCCAACCTCTCACACAGGAAAGATGTAGCTGTCTCTGGGACTCTCAAAACCTGTAGTAAAAGGCTCAAAGTAGAACCTTTAATGTGCCTGTAGGTAAGAGGACAATAATACTCTTAATGTACCAGGACTCTGCAATACCAGTATTTGCATTAAGTAAAACTGCCTTATATAACCTCATGGCATGTACCACAGATGAAGTGATGTTGCTGACCTAGTGGGAGCAAAGGAGTCCCTGCTGTGCCCAAAGCTGGCAATTGGTTTGGCTCGTGTGAGAGCTCATAGACATAAAGTGCCTCAGAAATGTTAGTACCACTGACTCATCCTAGTTTACCTTGTTTTACATCCTGTTTGCAATTGTAGCAGTTGTAGCAATTGAAGGTTAACTATGCATCAGAAAAGGAGGAGGTGGTTATTCCTAGCGCTGACAAGTTTTCCTCTGCAGAACCATTGGAAATAAAGCATGTGAATCACACAATAAACATATGGTACAAACTTTCACCATCCTTCCCATAAGCTTCTCAACTTCCAGCTTTAAACAATTAATTTTCCTGCCCTGCTGCACAATTTGGAGGACAGTTCCAAAACTCTTTTCTCCCATTTTCTAATCCAAATGTATAACAAGACTAATGGTTTTAATGCACTGAAAATCAGACTGTGTCTAGTGTATCAAAGTATTAAACCGATTGTACACTGCCATGTTACTTGCAGTTACCACTTGATCATACCAATTAGACACACTAGAATGGAACATGTATGTATATTACAATATGTAGCTATATTATAAATAACAAGAAGAACGCTAATACTAGTGCACAAAACCTGTCAGTGTGGTACACTAGTGCATTATCAGCATGTACAGTACAACAGAAGTTCTCTCCCTTATTTTCCAAAACCAAGATCTTGTATGCAGACCAAGAGACTGACAGCACTTTCCATTTGTTTTTTGGGGGGGAGGGTTAGTTTGTTGATTTTTAAGTTGGAAACAGTTTTTGTTGTGGATATGCACTATCAGACTTACAAAATCTTTTCCCACTGAATACCTATGAAAAGAGAACCAATAACTACTTCTTAGGATTTAAATTCTCAATAGGCCACATGAAAGAATTTCAGGATGGAGATTGTTGCTGATACTGACTCACCTTGGCTTGTGTAGAATTTTAAAGTGTGTGTGTGGTTTTGACAGTCGTTTTGAAGGGTGAGAAATGGCTCCATATTTGCATTTTTAACATTCATTATGGAGATGCTAGAATCCTGTGGTTTTCAATTGCCTTTCTAACAGTGGTCAGATGATGAAGACAATCTGTTTAACAAACTGGCATATAAGATAGCTTTCTCCGTATGTCACACATTTGCCATTCCATCTGCTTGGTAACAAAGCCAGCAAAAACTCAGCCTGACCAGCCCCTTAGGTGATCTTGTTGTCTTCCAAAAAACACCAGAAAACGTGACAAACTCAATTAAACTTTAAGGTATTTTACTTTATTTAGTGCTTCCTGTTGTTTTTGATACTACATAACATAGTAAATACATAGTAAGTTCAAGTGAAGTATTTGAAGTAAGCATTATTTTTTACTCCTTGTCTTTAAAGATGGGAAGTTATGATAATGAGTGGTTATGAGAATATGATGCACCTTACCAATAATTTGTAATAGGAGCAATAAGCTTGTGCTTTCTGGGTTTTTTTAGGTCAATTAATTCTGGTGAAGACGAGTCAGAATGACAATACTAGAAGAGAATGACCCTATTAGGTCATAGCATAAGCAATAACAGGGCTAGACAAAAGGAAGTTTGTCTGTGTGGTTTAATGAATTGCAGAAAATGCCAAACCACATTTTTAATATGCACTTTGCATCTAATGGAAGATGGAAAAGTTTTACAAAAAATTATTTGAATGTATTTTTCTAATGAAACAAAAACTCCTACTTGATAAGCTGCTGTAAAATTGGCATTTAATATTGGGATGTTTCAGAACCTCATTCATATATGGTTCTGCTATTCTTTTGCAGTTTTCCACTGACTGTAGTATTGTTGATTGCCAAATGCTATTAAGGTTATCTGAGAACAGTCAAAATTGGGTTCTTCATACTGTTTATAGTGAATTTGATGATTTTTGTATGCAGTGTTCATCTCACAGTTATTAAAGAAAAAAAAATTAAAAATTGCCAAAACTAGGACTTCCCATAAAGATGCCTTCTGGCCCTGGAAACAGGTAAAAAGATCTCAAACAGGGGGTTTTTTACCTGTAGTGTAGTTACAAAGCTGTACAAGCACAGCAATAAAAATAAAATTTCAGTTTATAATATTCTTTAAAGGAAAATACTTTCAGATGCATTATTAAAACTTGTGCTTTAAGGAAAACTGTTTTAAATAGGCAGAAGTCTGACAGGAAATCCCTTCTATTTTGGATGATTTATTAGATGTTTGATTATAAGATATTCCCAATTCAAAGGTATGATCACTAGCTGCAGAATTGTTACTTACATCCTTGATGGAGGTGGTCTTCTCTAATATATTTGGTTTATGGTGGGATTAGAAGTTACAACACAGATTTGCTTTGAACCTTTTTAATTAGCTCATGCAGAAGTCTTCAAGCAGTGTGTGAAATTGTGCATCCTGCCAATTGATGTGGCCAAAATTTTTATATTAAGTGATAGACAGGGACTAAGAAGTCCTTGGTGATGCCCTGTCCTTTGGAGGGACATCTGTACTCAGCCTGGCTAACATGTCCTGATCTAATGTCCGAAATACAGGTACACATTAGGGAAGTTCACTTTTCTGCTCAGTAAAGCTTTTCTTTCTTTAGATATGGAGTGGGACAGCCATTCATTCTCAGTTCACAGCTTCTTAAAAGGATCCTGTTTGGGGGGTTTGGTTGTAGTTTTTTTTCCTAATATGAGAATAAATACATTAATTCTTGAGCCAGAATTTATCCTTTGAAAGGCACATTTGTGCAGCATATGTTAGCCACTCAAATCTCAGTGCCGTGAAGACCACATAAGAGCTTCAAGAAAAGAAAGGCGTTGTCAGAAGATGAAGTGTTGTGGTTTCATTCTGTCGAAGCAAAGGAACTTCACATAGCCACATCCTTACACTGAGACCCTCGTACTGAACTTCAGTTTTCTATGCTGTTTCTAGCTTTTGTCAGTGCTTGCAGAAATCTTCAGGTAGTAAGAGCTTCTCTTCTGTCCCTGACTGAAGTACTTGAAACCCAACTCTAACGAAGCACTGTAGAGAATAGAGATGACTTCTATTTTTTGCAGAAGAACAGGTGTTGCTGAAAGACAGTGTAAATATGGATGCATACTGCTGTGAGGAGAGCATTATAGAAGTATGTATGGCACAATATGAAGGGCTACTCCTGCTGGGAAAACTGGAATACGTTGTTTAAAAACTGGCAAAAAAGGAGAGAGCTCAACTTTTGATTTTTTTTTTTTTTAACTCAGCATAAAACTACATGGCAAGTTGTTCTAGTAATGATTATTATCTAGTGATTATATTATACCAAGTGTTATATTATGTTATCAGTGATTATGTTATCTTCAGAATTACCCCAGAAGAGAAAATTTTAATTCCCTGCCTGCAGATCGCTAAGTGACTGAACTCTTTTAAAGGAGCATACGTTAGCACTCTCATATTTCTCATTAAATATAAATAAATAGAAGACTTTTGAAGTTCATTTTGAGTTTTGGGAAGTAGGAAATTGTGAACAGAAGATTCAACTGTTTATCACAATTCAACTTCCATTTATGCTCTTTGTAGAAGCAATTTTAGTAACTAACACTTTAATTTGAGATTAAAGTTTGTATGGAAGAGATTTGGTGTTTATGGGCTTGGTAGTGAAATAATATATTTTTCACTCCTTTAGAAAGTAAGGATTTTATTTTTTAACTCTGCTGTATTTTTTTACTTATTCTGAAAGTTTCTTTAAAGTCTCATATTTCTATATATGGTTTTTCTGTGCACTCTTTTTTTTCTTTGTCTAATGCATCCTGTAGTGGTATGTCTTTTTATGTTGCAAAAGAATGTCCTTACAATTATTTCAGAAATTGTTTCAATGCCTTCTCAGTTGCCTTTGTAGCCTAAAATGGACTCTTTTTTCCTCTTCTGGGTAAAAAACTGGTTTGAATTTTTTCCTTGACTGAGGAATCAGGAGTCTCAGTTTCCATCTCACATCCTAAACATAGAGTTATCTTGTATTATAGGATGACTTACTTTCAGAATTCCCTGGTGATTTTTTTCTGGATTTTTCTGCCAAACAGATTTTGGGATTTTATTTTTTTTTTTAATTAGAGAAGGCAAAATAGGGTATATAGGTGACTATGAACACTTTGGAAACAAATTCCCCGTTTCAGTATATTTTCAAGCTTTTCATGAAGAGCTACCAGTGGAAAAATGATGGTCTTATCTGGGAATATTGTGTATCCCTGTAGTTATGACCCTTGCTCAGATATGGGACTTCACATTCATTCTTCTTAATATGAACATTCAAGTCTATTCTCCAAACAAATATTTTGTGCTGAACAAAAGAAATGTCTGAAATTCATCTTCTCCTAAATTGACATGTAAGGTTGTTTTATTTAAATTTACATTTAAACAACTTTTTTTGTTTTTCTCCAAGGTTGAAGGATAAGCATTGTTTCTCAGATAAATAAAAATAAGTACCTTATACAGTTTTCAAAATTTTCTGTGGTATGTCTAATTGCACTGGTATATGGCTAAATGTGTTGTGTGCTTAGAAATTCTGATTGAGACCTGGAGAAATTAAGAGTTCCTAACAGAAGTTTAACTCGGTTGAAAAGGTGAAATCAAAGTGGAGGGTGACAAGGTTTTGACAGGTTTTGTGGTACAGTGTTTAAAATAAACATTTGAAACATTTCCTCTCAGAAATACTGTAAGTTATTAGAGAATGTTTCATTATCTTAAACCATAGTGTCTCTTTTGCTTTTTTGCAGTTATCTGATATTTGTAAAACTGTGCAGCATTTTTTCATTGACAGTTCAAAATACACTATTCTTTGTTAGATCTCTCCTTCCTGGAAGAAAGGAAGTTTGGCTGTGTGCATTCATTCATAATACACCTGTGTACATTTCTACTGCTCTATACAGGAATATATAATACAGTAGTCCCCCATTACTCACGGGCTGTTGGGTCTGCCCCTCTTCACGTGAGTCCTGGAATCCACAAGGATAGCGAGCCCACTACGTAGTCAAGTACGCCACGTCCGTAGCCATGTGCCCTCCACTAATAAGATCTGGAGGATGATCCTGAGAATGCGGCTCCCTCTGTAGCGCCTCATTAAAGCGGAGGAAATGCCTTTTGCCACTACCCAGCTCCTGGAAGGGAGCTGCTTTTCTGAGTGCATAAACCAGCACGGCTGGGAGCTGGGAAGTCGGTGCCTGGCCCCCCCAAGGATCTGAGCAGGCACAGAGCATCCTGCCACTGTCCTTTCCCTGCCATGTCTGTGCTGGGTTTTATGGGAATTTTATCAGGGTTTCTGGTTGCTAGTGTGTGTGTCTCTTGTGTTCAAATTTGATGGAGGTGGCATGCCACTCCAGAGCAAGACACTGGGGGATGCTTGGGAAATGAGTTCGGTGCTGGCTGGAGTGGTGCAATGGGTACCCTGGCGCTGTGCAACGGGAGTAACAGCTGAACAGGCTGGGACAGTCCCTGCTGTTCAAAAGGGCTGCTTTGTTTGGGGCCTCGTTTTCTGGGAATGTAGCAGCCCTGAGCAAAGCTTTCGACTTTCTGGCAGGAGTGAGTGTGAGCAAGTAGCGCTGATCTGGGGTGCAGAGCCAGGGCAGTGGCAGAGGTTCGCTCGCGGTTCGCCACCTAGCAGCTCAGCCGTGTTCACAGATTCGAGGGCTACAGACGCCTTCACAACAGTCATGCCCCTGGCAGTGCTGGTAGCTCTGACCTACCCTNATGCGGCTCCCTCTGTAGCGCCTCATTAAAGGCACACAGCCAAACTTCCTCACCGCACAACCCCCTTCCTGGCAGGTGGCAGCCAGGGTTCGCCTCCTGCTGGGGCTGTCTGCAGGAGCGCGGGCCAGCAGCAGCTGCACACGGCAAAAGAGCTGGTGGCTCTGTGATCTGCTCCTGCAGCGGCTCCTGAGGTGCGCAGGGCGGGGGCGGACGGGAGCCGGCACAGCACCAGAGGACAGATGCGTCCTACGCTGGGAGGGCCCGCAGCCCTGCTTGTCCCTGCACCTGCTGCCCAGCCTGCAGCTCTCCCCTTCCCTCTCCTACCCTCCCTCCGCACCTCCTCTGCCC
>WEKX01007994.1:21938-52714 GCA_013390025.1 Pitta sordida
TAATATACATTAATACCTCGCTGCATTGTGACCCTCCATTGTGACCTCATTCCTTAGCAAGAAATTTTTCTTGCAGACCAGCTTCAGTGATTCACGAAGCTTCCTGGCTGATGCATGCGCAGTGCCTCTGCTTCGCCGAGGGGCAGTGCCAATGTTCCCTGTGAGGCGGGACTGGCCCAGCCCCGTGGCATGGGCATGCAGTGCCTCTCAGTCCCATGGCGCTGTGCTCCGGTCCCTGCCCGCTCCTGTGTGTCTCCATGCCCCGTCCCTGCAGTGGAAGGCTCACATGGCGGGATGCCCCAGGCAGCCACTGGGACCCAGGGCAGCACCACCACAAGCCATGCCATCGCCCATTGCTCTAAGCCCATTCAGGGATGGGCCCCCCCTGGGCACGTTACTGTTTCCATGACTACAGAATGGGGGGTGATGCAGGCTGTGCCCAGGGACTGCCAGCCGGTGCACCTGATGATGACGTAACCCCAGGGAAAGTGGGGCTGGGCTGGCCACAGCAGTGGTGGGGCAAGCGTTGTGTGCCAGGACGGGGCAGCACTGGGATGAGCCCACACCGCCGCCGCAGCTGCTGCACCAGGAGGAGGCTTCTGTTCCCCATGCCTTCCCCCTGCTGCAGCAGGGGAAAGCAGTGCTCTGATGGCTCCATAAAGCCAGCACTTCCACTCCCAGGACAGGTGGATGTTAAAGGGGATGAAACTCCAACAGTGATGCCACCCTTCACCATAAGGGGCCCTGGGGTGTCACAATGTTGCAAAGTTAAGGTTTCCCAGGCTTCACGAGTGTCGACCAAAGCCCCGGTACACCCCTTCCCCACCGGAGCCCTGGAGCTTACCCGCCATGGAGGCAGTGCAGACATGCGCGGTTGCAGCAGCCCAGCAGCAGCTGCGGTGGCGGCAGCTTGGCCAAAGAGAAGCCTAGGGGTTCTCTGGGGGTCTCCCCATGGAGACAGGGCTCAGAAATGCTTCCCTTTCCTCCCCTGTGCTGGGAGAGCCTGGGAGGAGGAGCAGAAAAGGCTTCTCCATGTTCCGGAGTGGTGTGGGGTGGAGCAATGGGCATGGCCTGTATGCATATTAATGACCTATGCGTTTGCAAATTTGACCGTTTGTGAGCCCCTGACAAGACCCTTTCCTTGCGATGGGTGAGGCACTACTATACTATACTATAATATAATTTTTTATTTCTTTATTTGTATATACACACACATGAAAATACATGTGTATATAGAATGATGGTGTGCGTAAAGCACCTTTTGTACCAGAAAATGTATTTTTAGCTCTTGCAGGAATTGGTCTGCTATTTCCATCTCCTCAGCAGTGGCTCAAAATTGATCCTAGTGTTTACACAAGTACTACCACATTCAGTACTTTCTCTGCACATCCTAGCTTGTGACCTTAGGCTTTCTTCTTCATATGCAGTCCTAGGATACTTAGTGTTCACATTATTCATGACTACTGTCATTGCAAAGTCATTCAAATTGTATTTATGGAATTTATATGTGCTATGGTGTACTGACAGTTTTATGGGTGAAATTAATCAGAGCATCTAGAGATGTTTTTTACTTGCCACTTTTTTCTGATCCCTCTGCCTCATTATAATTAATCAACTTTTTTTTATAGCAAGCTGACATAATTTTAATGATGTTTCTTCTGTGCAAGCTTTAATTATATTTTATAATCTATGTTACATTGTATTTTCTCCTTCCTCATGCTAACAGGATGATAATCTCTAAAATGATCCTTCTCTCCAGGCTTGTACAGACAAGGAATGATGAACAATATAGACACAAACTGTTTTTCTCTTAAAAGGGATGTCCACCATTAATGTAGCTTCACTTGCGTTCAATCTGATGTTACTCTTGGTAAAGTGGAATTCTTTTCGAATAACATGGGTCAGTGAACAGGAAATAATATGGAAAGGCTTAATATGTTTAATTATTATGACTGAAAATACATATGCATAATACATAATGCATATGTTCAGTAATAGTATTTTAACATTTGTTTTACTCTGTGAATTCAGTGTTTTCCAGTGTGATGGCATGAGAAGGCACCTCAGCTGGTTTGGTGTGACAATGGATTCACAAAAGCCAGTGATGTATGGAGGAGTTTGTTGATGAGCATGTTGGGCAAAGATTTATACTGTATCCCTCAATTTTCACTGGGATCCAGGACTGGAAGAGTCCTGCGATGGCTGAATTCTGTGAGGAGCAGCAGCTCATACGTATGCGAATGAGTCACATTCATCACCCTGCCACGGAGGGATGTGTCTGGTGTCCCCCCCAGAGACTTCCCCGGCCTGCTGCTGCCATTGCGGTGTGGGTCAGTCCACTGGGAGGCTTCCTCCAGTAGCTACAGCCACTGTGAGGCGGGCCAGTCCCTGAGGAGGCTTATCACACACAGAATATTCTGAGTTGGAAGGGACCCACAAGGATCTTTGAGTCCAACTCTTAAGTGAATGCAGGTGCAGCCACTATGTGGCGGGCTGGTCCTTGATGGGGCTTCTCCTGGCAACTGCAGCCACTGTGGAGGGGGGCCAGTCCCTGAGGGGGCTTCCCTGAGTGGCTACAGCCACTGTGGGGCTGGCCAATCCCCCCAGGGCTCCTCTCCCTCCGTGGGGTGGGTAGGTCCCGCCCCTGCCGTAGCAGAGTCACGCACTGAGTCATGCATGGCTGTCTCATGTTCATGTGACATGGGAAAACCCCACAAAGGACTGAGAGAAGACAAAGATGTCTTTACAGGGAATAAACCTCGAAGTTTTGAAGCCGTGAAATTTGAGCCACGAACTGGTGAGGAATTACTGAAGTTCAATTCTAGACAGTTTGAGAGTATTTAGTCAAAGCTCAATGGTATGAATGATATTTTTATATAAGATCAGATTTAGCTAAATTGATAATCTTTGGGAGTACCCACAGGATTATGAAGTTAATACCCTTTTCAGTGTCACCTGGTTTTGGAAAATCAAGATTTTTGGGCCAATGTACAGCAGCATTGCTACTAAACAACCTATGTTGCCTCAAATTCCTTGGATATTGTGCTTTACAAAGCAAAGTTAAATCTGTTATCTAATGCCCAGTTGAACAGCCGAAGTGCAGAATGCCCATTATTTGCTAAAAGAGAAGTAGTCTACTCTTAGGGGAGGGTCTACTTCCTTTGACCTTCTGAAGGAATACGGCTCAAACAGAAATCTAGCTCATTCCAAAATTATCTACTTAATATAAAAGTACTACTAGGATTCAGGTGTGAACTATTAGGAGTGGTGAAATGGAGAGAGATTTAGGAGTAATGGTTGACAGGAAACTTAATATGAGCCAGCAGTGTGTGCAGGTGCCTAAGAGGGCCCATGGCATTCTGACCTGTATCAGAAATAGCGTGGCCAGTAGGACTAGAAAAGTTATTCTTCCCTTATATTCAGCACTGGTCATGCCACATCTTGAGTACTGTCTCCAGTTCTGGCCCCCCCGGTTTAAGAAAGATGTTGAATTGCTTGAGAGGGTACAGAGAAGGGCAACAAAGATGGTGATGGGACTGGAGAACAAGCCCTATGGGGAGCGACTGCAGGAACTGGGGTTTTTCAGTCTGTAGAGGAGGAGGCTCAGAGGTGACCTCATTGCTGTTTAAAACTATCTGAAGGGAGGTTGTAGTCAGGTGGGTGTACATCTCTTCTCTCAGGCTGTCAGTACCAGAACAAGTGGACATGGCCTTAAGCTGCACCAGGGGAGGTTTAAGCTGGATATTAGGAAGAGGTTTTTCACAGAGAAGTGATTTCTCAGTGGAATGGTCTGCCCACGGAGGTGGTGGAGTCGCCATCCATGGAGGTGTTTAAGAAAAGGTTGGATGAAATACTTGTTGACACGGTCTAGATAATGGGATGATAGCATGTCCCTGTATGGGACATTCACTTGGGAGTTGGACTATACGATCCTTGTGGGTCCCTTCCAACTCGGAATATTCTGTGATTCTGTAATACAACTTCTATGTATTTTTAATATGTAGCAAAAATATTCAGTTATCTTTAAGTAATATTTTTGATTGCTCTAAAGACATCTAAATGGTGGTTTAAGTTATCAGGATTAGTCAGAAAATAAATTACATTATCATAAGAAGTTTATTTTTGTTTTTTCTGACGAAAATTTCATTTAATCAATATATTTTGCAAAAAAAATTATTGGGGTGAAGCTTCATTTAAATTTCTTACCACTAACTTCTCTGTTAAAAAAATTACAACTGACTGTAAAGTATAGTGAAGAAAACCCACGCCTACTACTGTTGCCAGTTTGCCTGAGAAATCTACCCTTCTCAAATGTGCTTTGGATAAATTTATTGCAGTAATACAGGAATAAAAATGTAGCTTATTTTCATCTTTAGGCCTCCCAGCTGTCAGGGTAAGCTCACTTCTTTTTCTATATTACTCTGTTCTTAAAATTGATCTGACTTTTGTATAGCAATCAGCAAGGGTTAGTTGCAAACAGTTTAGTCAATGTTTCCTTAAACTCTTCACAGAACATTGAAGGATTATAAGTGGAAATGGAGAACCTTCTTCAGCTAACATTTTCTCTTGGTTTGCTCTTTTGTTATTTTATACTTTCTTTTTTTTTCCCCTGTCTGTGAGGCCCTGAAAATTTTGCTGTGGTTGACATGAAGTTCAGTTACAGTGTGATTTACAACTTTTGGACAAGACTGAAAAATAGACTGGAGAGTCTCAGTAGTCCTTGGCTGTGCAAGTCTCTAAGATATGAGTACAGACGTGTTTAATTGCCATGTTCGTAACTGTAATCTGGATCAATGGGATGAGAACAGCTCAAATTGTAACTATAGCAAATAGTGGCTGGGTAATCACTGGTACTTTAATTTTAAAGGTACCCTGAATGTATTAAAACAAGCTATACTCAGCACAATATTTCTGTTGACCATTCTCCTAGAATTACACAGGAAGGATGACATTCTCTGTAATACTTGTATGGGTTGCAAATAATCACAAGTGTGAAAATTGTAGGCGTATGTTTATATGGTTGGTTGCTGTTTTATAACTGGCGGAAATAAGGCAATCTCATTTACAGCACCATTTATGTTTTCTTTTGAAGATTACTCATTGTTTCTACGTACATCACTTTGTCATGAATGCAGTGACATATTTCACTCTTAAATGAGAGTTAGCAATATGTTCATTGATATAAAACAATGATTTAACAAAGTTTGGTAGTAAATATGACAGTAGTTTAACAAGATTAGATAGCAAGGTGCATTTATTATTTACTGCATGAAGGACAGGTTCAGATAAAACTGTCCGGGAGACCTTCCCTTCAAGGTATGAGGTTCAGAAAGGACCCCCTTGCATTCTTAATTTTTTTCTGAGTAGAGTTCAGTGATGGCTGGCTCTAGATTTGGTCGGTGGTTTATGTCTAAAGAATTGTATGTACACAATCTATTCTTCATATCACTTAGCTAAGATTTCAAAGTTTCAGTGAACATATTTCCAATTCACTTACCAAGTATTTGGCATGATATGGATTCTCTCAACCTCAGGAGAGTTCAATGGGCTGTGGACTGTCCACTAATTATGGAGTAAGATGATTGACTGATAATCATATTGACATGCCAGTCGTATTGGCATAACCACCGCTGTTGGCTATTGCATAAGCAGAGTGGGATGAGGTAAGCACACTGCCACACTCCTTTCTTACAGTAATTTTCAATTTACTGCACACTTTCTTGTGGGACCTATCATCTGCACATTATGACAGTTGAGACTTTCAGTTTGCTTCTTGTCCATGCCTTGCCAATGAAGGTACTTCATCCCTGTGCTGAAATTATTTCCTTTGTTCCATTGTACTTGGAAAATATTCATCACTCTGGATACTCATATGTGAAAAATAAAAATCCAAGCTAAGACCAAGCTTTGTGGGACAGGTAAATTCACCTTTTATCCTCCTCCATTTTTAATAACTACTTTTTGCTAAGACCTTTTCTTTTGTTTGTAAGTCGGCTTTAATTAATTTTAATAATTCTTTTGAGCTGTGGCACTCTGACACGAGCAGTCAAACCTCACTGCAGGCATAAATTTTACACTGTGAGACTTTCTCACTTCACACAAATCATATCCGTTACTTCGCATTTTTGCTTTCCAGTTCACTAGCATACTTGGAGGATCTCAAGCATGTCTGACAGGTGTGATTCTCTTTTCATGAATGTAGGCTGGCTGGCCCTTACTTCACTGTATTTTGTGTATAATCTTTTTTTCTTATTAATGTGTCCTCACAGCTGAAGACAGAACCATTTTTCATCTTGTTGTGTTTGTTCTTACGTGTGGGCATATCTACACATAGTGGATTTCTCCTGGAGTTTGTTCAGTGTTGTATGATAAACCCAACCACCAAAGGTTTATCTGTTTTCCTCATTAATTTCTGGGCAACATAATGAACTATTTAATCTATTACAGGATGTTAAATATTTAGGCCATGCCTAAAGTCATGCCCCATTATCAAGTGTTCTTTTACAATGTGGCAAAGAAAATAGTCAGTAAAGCACTTCACCATCAGAAAGATACCTCTCTCAGGGGATCACCTTCAGCTTTCACTATTTAAAAAATTGGCAGATACTCAATCTCTCAGGAGCTTGATTTCATCTGTCACGATCATGTCACTTTTGTCCCTTAATAGTCCTACTGTCTCTTCATCATGCTGCTCATACCCTGTTTTTTTAGATTTGCCTGCAATTCATCTTTATTTTCTGTGCCATTTTTCTTTCACTGGCTGCTTTTATATCTCCTCATCCATGCTGAGATTCTAATTTAATTACTGTTTGTATATCTTTCACTCAGCCTCCTTCACTGATATTCATACATTCCATTAAGGTACTTTCCCAGTCCTTTTGTCAATCTACTTTTCCAGGCAAATGTCACAGAGCTGTGGCATTGTACCAATGTATTATTTACTTTCTAACTTCAGTAGTCAGTGTCAATACTATCTTGTATGTTCAGTTAATCATTCTCAATTCTATACACTGCAATAATTTCAACCTTTTAAAATGCTATTTTATTATCATTTCATAAGCCAGTTTTTCTTTCTTCTGAGAATAGGGCCAACAAGCTATCCCTGTAAATAACTTGCTATCTGAAGCATTTTCAGCCAGCATCCATACTAGTTCTTCTCTGTCCACATTTCACTCCTGTCCACATTTCTCTCCTGGTCATTTATTAAGGAATTCTGAGTCCTCCTTCATAAATCAGACTCTCTCTTTTTCTTTGTTGTCACCTATGTAGCATATTAAACTTCAACAGGGGAAGTTTAGACTTGATATTAGGAAAAGGTTTTTCACTGAAAGAGTGATCCGGATTTGGAATGGGTTGCCCGCAGAGGTGGTTGAGTCGCCAACCCTGGAGGTGTTCAAGCAGAGGCTGGATGAGGTGCTGAGTGATATGATCTAGATGTAGATGATAGGTTTAGTTGGGGTATAGGTTGGACTAGATGATCTCTGAAGTCCTTTCCAGCCTTATCTGTACTGTGAATACTGTGAATATATACGTATTCTGATTTTCTGGAATATAATACTGAGTATCTTCCAGACAGCTTTTGTCCTCATATAAGAAAGAGAAGTTCTTGAGGTTTTCATTGGGAAGTCAGCATACTTCAACAGAGTAGGGATTCAAATATCAGCTATTCTTCAGAAGATTCAGACTAACGGTGATAACACGAGTGGAAACGCAGATCATATTGCATTCTAGGGTATAGCAGAGTATAACTTTTAGAAACAGTGATTGAGTGTGTTTCTAGAGCCCTAAACTGTCTATATTGTTTCCAGTTTGGTGTATCTGCAATGCAACATCACCTCCAGTCTCTTCTTTTTAAACTCTCTCTTCAAATTGCTGTTTCTGTTGTGTTCTGTGAAACTAGGCACAATGCTTGTGTATGGTTGTTTTGATTTCTAAAGCTCAGCAAACATGGATCTTCTTTGTCTAGTTCCTAACAAAAATTGAAAATGGCCCTGGTTTCTATCCAGTTGGTGAAACACATTAGTCTTGGTGATAGGAAAAAAAAGAGGAAATGCTTTTATCATAATGATTATTAAATTTTTGTTCATTGTAATAAAAAGATTTAAAATGCTTTATTTAGGGGGAAAAATCATCTTTCAAATTTTCTAAAATTTTTCTCCATATTTTCTATCAAAATTACCTCCTGACTTCTAAAAATGTAACCCTCTGTTTATTTTCCTATTCTGTCCTTCTATCTAAATGCTATGTAAGTGGTAAGTAGGCTCCTATGTGTTTTTTTTCATGTCATTGCAGGGAACGTGGACTAAATTAAATTCAGTACTGACTCACAGGACTACTTTTTGCATGAACAGCATTAAATCTGTCCATTGGATAAATTAGTCTGTGACTGAATCAATTTACCCAACCTCAGTGTACCTTTTTTTTTCCAGATGATATTAAGCTAGATAGGTAAAGGTATAAAACTTGTGTTTTAGTGTATCACATTAAATTGGCACAGTGTATTTGAGACAAACCTTTTTTGGTATTGTGATAGCATGAGAAGTATTCCAGATTACAATGAAAGTAGCGCTGCATATGTAAATAACATTTCAGCTTAGTTTGTACCGAAAAAGTGAAACACATTGAAATTCAGTATATGGTTAAGATGAAGTGTTATTGCATGTAGGCCATTGCACAGCACGGCTTTGAGAGATTGCTGGGAGTAAAGGAAGATTCTGCCTAAATGACAGGTCAGAAAAATTGTCAGGTGCAGCAAGTCATCATTTAGAAAAAGTGAATTTGACATGTATATTTCATATAGCTTAAAACAAATAGTGAAAGGAAATGATGTTCTATATACAACATTTCCCAGTCAGCTTAAATAGTCCTGCCTTTGTTATAGGCATAATAAATTTGCTGAATTGCAATTAATTTAACTTTCCGCAGAAGGGAATTGTTCATCTGAGCTTATCACCTACCTGCTTCAATTTTATGACAAAAAACCCTGACTCAATGGGAATTTACTTGCAACTGAAGGCAAAATTGAACATTTGTTTTTGTCTCCCATCTGGTTTCCTAAAATAACACCTTCAGGAAGTTTTTACCAAGACAGTGAATAATTTTTGAGTGTTACAAACAATATTGATAGGAATAAACATAAGTGTATGTATGTCAAATAACATCTGGAGTAAGGACAGTTAAGAATCACATTCTGATGCCTCTGATTAAGGATTGTAGCCGTATCATTGGTTTCAGGAAGCATACCACATCAAGTAAAGCATCAGAAGTTAGAAAATACTAAACTATTATTTCTTTGTTTTACTCTGTCATACAAATTGCTTCACATTTTATAGATTATTCATTTAGAGAAAGATGACCACAAAAAAGCCAATTTTAAGGAACACCTGGCAATTCAGAGTTAATTTTACACATGCTTCACATCACCATCGGGACAATAGACTAACTTTTCTGCATGTGGAGTGTATTACTGTTCTGACTGGATTTAATATGCATTTGTCTTATCTTTGGAAGTCTTTTGCAAGAAATAGAATGATGCTAGTCAAGGATCAGTTCTTGTTTTTCAACAGGTTCATGCAGCTATATTAGTTTGCAGATAATGAATAGGATAGAGTTATTTTCATTTAACAAGCTCAATGTTAAAAAAATATTATGTATAATTGCTTAAAAATTACTGTTTCTTTATGCATATAACTGAAATAAATTTGTCCATAATTTATGGCCAAAGTTTACTTCTGACCAATAAGAATGCAGAAAAATAATTAAAAAGTGTAATTTTTAATTGCCATGTTTGGGAACAATCTTCACACATCAGGTTGTACAGAGCCTTCTGTTGTTTTCAAAATAAAGAAAAAAATTGTTAATTATATTAATTACTTAATAGTTTGTTGAAAATCCTTTTTCTTTTGAAACTCTTATTGAAAACATTAATGTATTTCTTAGATTGTAAAAAACCCTCTTTTCCATATTATCTGTTTTTTTGTAAAATTTCAATTCAAGTTTACCTTTGAAAACATGTCAGATACACATCTGCAAATCAGCATAAAAGCAATTAGTACTAATACTTGGAAGTAATTACAGAAATTACATTTCATAGCAGCAAGACTAAAAGTCTTTGGCATGTTATCAGCATTGACAGAAATTGTATTCAACTGGCATGAATGCAGAAACAACTATTAAAATAGCTGTATATAACTGAAAAAACAACTGGCCTCAGAGAGATGTTGGCACAAACATGCTTTTCACAGCCATGAAAATGTCTCTCTGTGTGGTAAAACTCCTTTCTATACTCTGCACACTGTTAATCTTCAAGCAACTTCCCACGTTTCTTCTCGGCACAGCTGTAGAAGCCAAAAAGCTTTTGTTAAAGTTGATTGAGGTATTTTTCTCAACTTAGAGTGTCTTTGGACAAGATGCAATTTCCTCTTTTCCTTAATCAGCATTGTATAAATTGTTTCTTCTCTATCTCTCCCTACATTCCCACTGGCCTTTGCTCAACTCTGAAGAGCATTTTGTGGTACAGAAGTGTTTCTGTGTCTTATGGACTTAGGAGAAAAAGAAAAAAAAAAAGATATAAAGACTTTTCTAATGCATCTGGAACATAACATTATTGCAATTCATCCAACTAAATCATTCCCAGAGAACATAAAATGTAATCAGTTACAGTAGTCATTATTCCTGTAACCACTTTCCCAAGAAATTACCCATCTACGGTTCCTTCATTAGCAAGCAGATATTTTTTTCCTCAAGTGTTTGGGAAAATAAAAGAGCAGGTAGAGTTAAGTGGTTTTACTTTGTAGTGATGTCCCATAGGTCTGACATGCATTATTCTAGGATGTGTGGTCCCTTGCCTGAGATCATTACATTACTTCTAAGGGAGAAGAAAGCTTCCAAATGCTAAGCTCACTGATTGAGTAATAGAAATTCTGGGATAGATAGCAGGGCATTTTCTATTAACAGTCTATGCTTTATAAAATAATGCAGAAATATTTGGTTTTTTTCTGTGTTCCTTTTCCTAACGTATCTTTTTTTTTCACTGTTACTGGGGATGCTGTGTTTCTGTTAGTTGAGGACTTCAATACATGGAGCGTGATTAGTTAGGGATTTTTTTATCAGATTTGTATCCCTAGAATAAAAAAGGCATACTCTTGCTTGGTAAAAAGAAATAATACTCTTATAAGGATGGAAATGTGGAAGGAGACTGAGAGAAAGCTAATCCACCAGTTACTTACAAAAATGAAGGAAGAAATGTTCTGAAGCCATCTGAAATTAGGAAACTGAAGAAAAGTAGAGGTATACCAGTGAGAAAAGTGCAGTCTAGTATCTTAGCTGAAGCAGGCTGATGTGATAAAGATGATCAGAGATCTTCTGGCAAGTTTAATATCTTTACTGATGATATTGATGGGGGAATTGAGTACATTATCAGCAAGTTCACAGATGATACCAAGCTGGGGGAAAATGTTGAACTGCCAGAGGGTAGAAGGGCCCTTCAGAGAGACCTTGGCAGGCTAGAGAAATGGGCAGATTCTAATGGTATGAGATTTAACAAGTCGAAATGCTGAGTTCTTCACTTGAACACCAATCCCATGCATCGATATTGACTGGGGGATGTGGCTGGAGAGTGGTGAAATGGAGAGGGATTTAGAAGTAATGGTGGACAGGAAACTCAATATGAGCCAGCAGTGTGCCCATGTGGCTAGGAGGGCCCATGGCATCCTGGCCTGTATCAGGAACAGTGTGCCCAGTAGGACTAGGGAAGTTATTCTTCCCTTATACTCGGCACTGGTCAGACCACATCTTGAGTACTGTGTCCAGTTCTGGCCTCCCCAGTTTAAGAAAGAAGTTGAACTTCTCGAGAGGGTCCAGAGAAGGGCGACAAGGATGGTGAAAGGACTGGAGAACAAGCCCTGTGGGGAGCAACTGCAGGAGCTGGGGTTGTTCAGCCTGAAGAAGAGGAGGTTCAGAGGTGACCTGATTGCTGTTTACAACTACCTGAAGGGAAGTTGCAGTTGAGTGGGTGTAAATCTCTTCTCTCAGGCTGCGAGTACCATTAGGTACTGCAGACAGCAGCATTGCCCTTTTTTTTTTCCTTTAGCTGTGGTGGCTATGATACCTCCACCAGTCCTGGGAGTGGCAGCAACAACTCCCTGGTTGAGCTCCACCTCTCCCATCGCACCCTGAAAGGGCACAGGTGAATGGAGGCCTTCCCCTGGTGCAGCAGCAGCAGGGGTCCCATCCCAGCACATGGTACAGTGAGGTGTAGGGCCCACCCATGGTCGGGGTGGCGAGGGGACAGCAGCCTCCACGCCAACAACATGTCCCCCTGTGCCAACGACATGTCCCCCTCGCTGCTCCATCCTGGCACATGGTGCAGCAGGGGCCTGGGATTGTGTACCAGATGGGCTGCCTACCCCTGCTCAGCACATAATGTGGAGCATGATGGGGAAGACCTCCCTGTGCTCACTGGGGCTGAGGGGGTGTGGTGGTGAGCAGGAAGGCATTTACATATGTATTTAAGGCTACTTCACATAATTCAGATACCATGGCATCTTTCTGGAGCTAAACCCCCTTGATATTAGAAGGATTACTGTAGTAAGAAAACCTTCCCCAGGCCTTCTGAAGAACCTGCTTCCCTAGTGTTTCATGTGCTTGAGAACAGTGCTAATTGAGCCTCCTCAAAACATGCCCCAGACATAGCCTTCTCTATCCTAATTAATCTTTTACTTGCAATTCATTAGGATTTTTTTGGGTTTTGATTTGGTGTTGGGTTTGGTTTTTTGGTTTTTTTTGCTTGCTTGCTTTGGCATTTTGTTTTCTATTATTTTTTGATTAATGCATTGAGCTTTGCCATGGAAACATTATCATTCAACATTTAGGCTGCCAGTATAAAGCCTTTTCTTCACTTCAGAATGAGTGGTACTGTAATAGTGGATTAAGGTGAGCATGGAGAGGGTTACTTGCTTCCTTAGCTATGAATGCAGTCATTTCAGACCACCAAAATAGTAATTCATGTACTGTGATCCATCGGTGAGAAGATACATAGTGCATATGCATGTGTGTGAAAAAGAGGTTCATTGACCTTTTCTCCCCCAGCCATTCCCATCTGAATTTTTTGTACTTCTGATTCAGAATGTCTGCATATTGAGTCACTTTGCACTCTGTACATAGTAAACAGCTACTGGATGAAGAATATTTTTTTCTTTTATGTTCACCTTCTCTATCTGTTCTCAAACGTTTTTGAAAAGCTGGATATTGGTTGTAGTAAAGTAATGTAATTGGACTATAATTTAGTTGAATTCTTAGACCCCCTCAGTCTCTGCTATGTTGGATTTTATTTTTATTTTATTGAAGTGCTGTTAAAAATGGTTTAGATTGTCTATAAATAAATTTTGAGGTCTCAATCTAGTTCCTGGAGCTGTGCATAAATGCTATAAAGATTTAAATTCAAAAATCCGGCAAATACCGCCCAAACTGCTTAGTTTTTATTCTAGACACTTTTCGCAAAATAATTACAGGATCATAGCTTTTTTCCACTCCTTTTTTTCCCTTTTCTTTCCTTTTTTTTTATCTTCTTTTTTGCAATAAAATAGTATGTCTGGCAGTACATCGACAAATTTTATTTTGCAAAGTTATAGGCATCACATCCCATCCCTTGTTATTTATATGTCCCAGTCTATTAGACAGAGAAAGGGAATGAAATACAGTGATCTAGAGTGATCGCTCATTGGAATGATCACAGAATCACAGANAACTTTTCTCATTTAGAGTAATTTTGTTTTGGTTAGAGAATATAAAGTAGGTAGAAAGTACCAAGTTTTCAGGAATTAATGGATGATCTTCCAGTCACTAGAATATTAGTCTGTTTCACGGTAGGAACAGATGCAAGATTTTCTGTATATTGGTTGTGAAATGTGGAATACTAAAAACTGCTGAAAACTGTGCAAGTGCAGGGGGAAGAGAAGAAGTGACTTGAAGAGTAGTGAAGTATAACAAATAAAAACAGGAGGAAGATTTTTGCATATTCATGAATGTGTAAAAGTAGTGGCAAAAAGTAATTTGGGATTTCACTCATGTTCGTGTGTTTGTATAATCTTTCATGTTTTGTATTAAGAGGGGAATAGAGCTTAAGGTGTGGGGTTTTCACTGACACATGCATTGAAGTTTTGTAAAACAGAGTATGTTCTATTATTTTTCAAGAGAAAAGAGTCTTTGGGGAAAAGTTTTCAGCATTGATTCCTTCGTTACAAAGAAGGAAACTTGCAAGTTGAAAAAGTAAAGCAAGATAAATTCCAGAAAGCTGAAGTGAGATGGCAGGACACTGTGCATGAAGGAAAGAAGACTGCAGGAATGGGATACTGTCTCCATTTTTTTGCAAAGCCTGGAGTTTATGTTAAAAGCTATTTACAATTTTGATTTTTCAAGGTTCACTTGGAGACATCCTAATGGTTCACCTTTGACAGGGGAAGCACATTACTCCGCTGATTTTATTCTACTGAGAAAGAAGACATTTGGTGTCATTTCCTGAGTGCAAAATTGATCAAAATAGCACTGTAAAATTTTACAGCATTTTTGAAATAGAGGAGATGCTAGACTGTATAGCTAGAATGTCTCTGAGACGCATTAAATAAGAAGCATATTTGATATCCCAGCTTACATTTATCTGTACATCTTATTCTTCTGAAGTTAATAGTGATACGAAAACAAGAGTTGAAGGTGTCAGATAGAAACATATGGTATTATATGATATTCTTTTCTAATGAAGGTGTTGATCTGCCTTCACAGAAAACAGTAAATGTACTCTTAACTTCCATGAGGCAGTAACTGGCATCCAAATACATCCACAGAGATCTCATGCTAATTAGGATTCTTGCCATGAGCAGGCATAGAAGACTTCTTTTCTATTTAAATTCATGGACTGGACTAGTAGCTGATAGAAATTGATGTGCTTTCATTAGCCAGCATAGGTACACACCGACAGAGAGTACTGTGGTGTCAGGTTTCTAGAAGAACTGTCTTCTGATGAGTGAGAGGAAAATGCCGAAGAGGAGGAAAGTTCACTTAGCCAAAACATGAGTGCCTTCACCCAGATGGAGCAAAGGGAAGATTTGATTGTGACTCTTCCTGCATATGCAGTCATTAATCAAGCACTTTGATGGTACAGCTATCCAGCACATTGTATGGTAGACTGGGAAAAGCGAGGCATTAGGTTCAATTTGTTCTGTACTGAGATGATCTAGTGACTTGCAGGCTATTCTGAGTTGGATTCTCCTTCTGCCTGCATTTCCTTAATGAAGAGTAAGTAATACTTACACAATTATCAGAAATATGGTAAGAGAACTAAAATAATTCTTTTTGCCACATTTCAACTTGACTTTAAAACTCAGATTGTAGCCTACTGCATTTAGTTCACTATGAAGAAAATGAAACAATAGGGGGAAAGGGAACATTTGCAAATATGCTGCTCACAGTCTTCAGGCAAAAATCAATTGTGGTTGGCTTGCATATTGCTCGATCTGTTTTAAGAGTATTTGTCAAAGATGTGAAGATAACAGTTGGAAAAAAGTACAAGAGCTTTCAGTTTTCACAGTACAAAGAAGGATTTTGAAGGAAATACTAGCTAGTGGAAAGTATGTCAGGCACAAACATAAAATGGGAGAGGAGTGGCTGGAGAGCAGGCAGCCCTGCAGAAAGAGATGGGGAAGTGCTGGCTGACAGCCGGGTCAATACAGGTCAGCTGTGTCCTGGGGTGCATCAACACAGCTTCACCAGCCGGTCAAAAGAAGTTATTATTCTGCTTTATGGCTGGCTAGACTGTGAGGGAACTAGAGTTACCACTCTGGGATGCGCTTTCGGTCTCTGTACGGGTGTTAGGTGTTAGATGGTGAGTTGGACTAGATGATCCTTGTGGGTCCCTTCCAACTCATAATATTCTGTGATTCTGTGTGATTTATTCAGCGTTGACGTGGCCTCACCTTGGCTACTGTGTGCAATTTGAGAAGGATGTGCAGTTATTTTAATGTTTCCAGAAGGGATGAATGATCTGGTGAAAGGGTTGGAAGCATGTCCTGTGAGGGACAGCTGAGGAGTCTGGGTTTGTCTGGTTTGGAGAGAAGGAGGCGGAGGGGCAGTCTTGCTGCATGAAGGTTCCTGAGGAGGGGAAGTGAAGAGGGAGGTGCTGAGCACTTCTCCCTGATGCCCTGTTCTATTCTGTTTTGTTCCTTTCTTTCTATTCTATTCCCTTAAAATGAAGTTGCAGCATTAAAAAGGTCTCTTCCTTGACAACCAATATAACCGACCCGAACATTTTAAATCAGAATCATCTTTGAATCTCTTGCTCATTAAATATAATATTAGTAGCACAATGTTATCCTTGATGTAATGTAGACATGAGTGTACTTTTATATGAACAAGAAACTGCAGTTAGTGTTAACATCATTTTTCTTCGGTCAGCAGATGGCTCGGTTTTACTGAGACTAATATTATGGGAAAGGCTAAAAGAACTACTTAATGCAGCACAGGTAGTAGATTTTTTTTTTTTTTAATTCTAGCTTTATAGAAATGGAGGAGGAGAATAGGAAATGATAGCAACCCAATAATCAGTTTTTCAGCTTTACTCTCATCACTAAATGTCATCGTCACCAGAAGATATTGTTCCAGAATACTTTGGAGGACAAAAGAATGATTTGACAAGCGCAGAAAAGCTATGGATTGTGGAGGAAATGGGAGAATATTGAAAGGAGTCAATTTACATATCTGAATCATGACAGGTTTATAGTTTTTAGTTTATAGTTTATAGTATTTCTGTACATTAACTAATAAATTTGTTCCCTTTCTTCCTTCTTTGTTACAAAATGATAGTGAAGAGTGAAACTGTATTTTCATGAAGTCATGGGCAACTCTGACAAATACATTTTTAATGCATGAAGAAGAAGAAAGTACAATCCACTAGGCAGGATGGCGTGCTACTCTTTAGCTGTTACTCTACAATGACTCTTTAGCAGAACAGTAACAAGTAGTATCTTTGCCTTTCCTTTGGTGTTTTGGAAGCAGTTTTATTTTCCACAACAGTTGTGATCAGTGGAGCCATTCCACTTAAACATATATCACAATTAATACATTAAATGCGTAATTTTCTTTCACTGCAAATGTGCATTCTGCTTTTTCCCAAATATCATTCAGCGATAAGTTAATTTTTATATTATTTTTTGTTCTAATGATTATTTATACATTTATGTATTTATTTGGTGTTTCTTTAAGTCATGTAAGAGTTCTGTTTAGCAATGAGACAAGGCAGACTGCTAAGAGCTTCATAATATATAAACGTGTAAGCCATAGTCCAGATGGTAGTGAAGATACTTTAAAAAAATATTAGGGACAGCATTTCTGTGTACAATAATGAGATTTTTAATTGCAGAGAATAGTTTTCAGTTCCCCTGTCTGTTTTAAGCAGGTAGCTTAGCTGTCTACTTGAGCTCATGCTCCTAGACTTTGAAGGGGTGACAGGATCATCATGGAAGGAACTTAGGTCTGAAATTTCTGTGTCTCTTTGCAAGAGCACTAGGATAATGGATTTTACCATGTCGTCTGGAGCCATTCTGCCCTAAAAAGATGTGCCATAAATGAGGACTGTGCTACTGAAATTGAAACAAGTTAAAGCTCTGTTCAAAGGAGAGCACATCAGGCAATTTATAATTAAACTCCCTTAAAAATAACTCTTTGAGCAAGACACCCCATTCTTTTTGCAGACTTCCACTGCCTTTATACTGAAAATTATTTGGGTATTAGTGGCTTGGATTCTCATAGTTTATTGTTTTCCTTTGAGCTTTCTTTTACTTTGTAGTAACCGTAAAAAAAAAATCTACTTTGACTTTTCATAGTTCCTTTTCAGTAATGCATTAGAGAGTTTTGCTTACTAGCAACAGTAGCTATTAAAAATGCCAGAGGGAGGCTTGGCTACCAAGGGCATAGTAATGGTACACCTACTGCAATCATTAGATACTGAAATTGCTACAGTATATTCTCCTCTTGTGAATAGGACATGAAAATACTCCTACATTATCTACATGCAGACTAGTAAAAATAATGGTAAAATGCCATACGTGAAATGCAGTGGTAAAAGTCGTAGGTGAACTGTTCTGGCATGATTAGTAAATGGTTTATTGTACAAGTAAATGTTAACAACTAGTTTTTGTGCTTTTGATTTGGTCTGTTTTTCAGCTAACTTCTCTAACATGGAATTCAGTCAATTTATACAAACATCTTAAAAAATTAGCAATATGAAGGACAGGGTATTTCAGGTTTCTTTTCCTATATTACAGAGGAATGAAAGGATTTTGCCTTTTTTATGAGCTGTCACTGACAGAAATTTAATTTAGGAGGAACTGAACTCTATCGTATGGCAATAACACTGATGCAGGACAGGGATAACTCCTGGGCAAATCAGAAGATTTTCAAATCTTCTTCTGACTCTGGCAGTAACAGGAGTTAAAACTTTTGTAATAGCTTCATGCGGTTTTAGGAAGAACATGCATTTTCATTTGGTTTTATGTGAGGAAAAAATCAGCAAAGGTTTGCAGTTCAGCCATTCTTTGTATCAGTGTAATCTTGAGCACATAAATAGTCTGGCTGAATTCAATGACAATATAACAATAAGTAGAATACTTCTGTGTAAACTTGTGGAAGCCAGAGATGTGGTAGTAACAATACTCAATTTTTATTTTGACTGCTTTTACTTGGAAAGTTCCTCATTTGCACTAGTAAGTACTTCTGGACAAATATTTGTACATGTATTTAATTTCAATAATTAATCATATACAGTCAGGTCTCCTATATCGCAGACCCACAGTCTTAATCGGACTTCATGAAGCCCTACTTCCGTGTTGAATGACAGCTCATTAATATGCAAATTTGCCCCGCACCCTCAGATGATCCCTGGCACTTTTTTGGCACTGTGTTACTGTGTATCAGTTGTTGTGGTGGCCATGTCAGGGGGGTGGGGAAGCTGCAGAGCCTGGGGGGAGGTGACGAAGCGGAGCTGCCACCACCAGCGGATTGGTACGGGCAGCCATGCCGCTGGTCACACATGCGCAGTTGCAAAAACGGGCCTCCTTCATCGCTAAAAAATCATGCCGCTAAGATCTGAAGCCTCAATATGGGGGGATGCGAAGTGCAAGAGGGCTGACTGTGTTTTCAAAAGCATGAAACTAAAAGAGGTATGTGTAACCCATAAGGCACAGCAGGTCAGGTAAAAATGGGATGACTTCATAGAAATAATTACAAAAAGACTTGGAGTAATAGCAGCAAATATGATGTAACTCAGCATCTTGACAGAAGTGGAGATTTATCTGGGGAAGGATGAATCAGAACTCAAAAATAGAAGCATGCTACTTTATCAGCAAGAGATCCAACTTAATATAAAAGCCCTATAAGTAGTAGAACTTGACAAAATGTCAATGAACAAGTTCAGCAAATGTTCCGTTCATGAAGCTAGATCAAATTCAATGAATACATTAAGGTCAAGGAGAGAAGTCAACATGGTATGCAAATAAAATTATTCCACTTGATATTTTATTTAAAAATTAAGCGGAAATCAAGTTTTTAATTTAGTTTTTAAAAAACCTAAGTTAGCACTTTTTTCTATCTTTTTTTCCCTTCTGCATATGAGTTATAAACGGCATAGGACTGATCTAATAAATGTGCTCTAAAAGACAGTAATAAATCATAAATTAAAAGGAAACACAAAGCTTTTTTTTTCTCAAAAATTCAGGAGTATTCTCTGAGGCAGATTATTTTACGGTTGTTAAATTACTGATATTGAAATGTGAAACAAAATTATATCAACCTTTTAACTCCATCCTGCTCTGGCAGTCCCCTTCTCTTTGTAAAAAGATGTGCAACAGTAGGTTGCACTAAAAACTGCGTCTAATTCACATGTATACATGGTGTGCATTGTCAGAGTCCCCTGTGAAAACCTTGTCTTGCTATGCCCAACAGAATGTGTACATTGCCCTTCTACGTGCTCAAAATTGTGGCTTTTTTGCCTTTTTCTTTCTTTTTTTTTTCCTTCCCCCCTACGATAAGATGTATTCTGCTTATGTTGTGGCCTTTTCTATTAAGTAGTCTGCAGGTGTGTTTTCTTCTCTGCTTTCCAAATGCTACATTTAGTACCAGAATTGGATGATAATAGAATAGTTTATAAAACCACCCAGTTATACCAGTGCCTACATTAAATTACTTAATGGCCTGTTTATTTTTTAGAAAATGTATCCCTTTTCCTTGTTTTCAGTGTTCATTATCTTTGAAAAGATTTTTTAGCAGATGCCTGAGATAATTGTAAATGTGAACATTATGGTTAGGTATGTGGATATTTCCATTAAAACTGTGGAATTAATTGTTTCTTTCTATCTAATTATAAATTGTGCTTATTTGCACACCTTGCAGATTTAGATTTTCTGCCAGGAGCTTGTCTGCTCTTTCACCTTGCTTATAATATTTTTGTTTCAAATGGTGAATGACTCTATTTGGTTTTCCCATTAAGCAGACAGTTTATTATGCCATGTTAATTTTCTTTAGAAATAGTCTGTTGGCGCTTTAGCATTACGAGGTTAGCAGATGCCAACACACCTACTTTATGTCTGTCCGACTGAGTTGTATTCTTTTTTCACTTCCTCACCTGTTTACAGTAGTCTTTGTCCAGCAGCATGTTCCCAACACAGTTTGTGCCCTTCACATTTTCCAGGCGACATTCAGAAGTGGGGTTGACCTGCTGTTTTGAAATAAATAAATAATAAATGTGTGTTTTCCTTTTTCTGTATCAACTATATTTGCTAACTTCAAATAGGGAAGATGCATTAGCAAAGATGGTAAGCAGACAATGGTTTGACTTTGCATTTATAATATTTTTACACCACTTAGGAGTTAAAGGAGAAGTGAAACTAGGGAAAAAGCAATTGTAGCTTTCTTTAGTGTAGAGGTACTGAAAATCTGACTGTCTCTAAATGCACTTGAATCTGTAAGTTCGAAAGCTGATACCTTTTTGGAGAAGGAAGGACAACAGCAGTAAGAGCTGTCAAGCATTTGTACAAATAAACAGTAAGAATTATTTGCCAGAAATTTTTCCTCTATGGTAAAGATTTCCATTTTTCGATGGAATAGTCAGTCTTCACTTCTCAAAAGTTATGTTGGCTGTTTCTCATACTCTAGAAGTGTAATTTGCCGACTAAACCAACTTTCCAAATCAAGCACTTTGTTTGACAACCAGCTCAGGTGATACTTACTTCCAAATGACAATCTCAAGATACAGTACTCCTAGTCTTTTTTTAAGAAGGATGTTGAGCTGCATGAGAGGGTCCAGAGACGGGCAACAAGGATGCTGAAAAGACTGGAGGACAAGCCCTATGGGGAGCGGCTACGGGAACTGGGGTTGTTCAGCCTGGAGAAGAGGAGGCTCAGAGGCGACCTAATTGCTGTTTACAACTACCTGAGGGGAGGTTGCAGCCAGGTGGGTGTGGATCTCTTCTTTCCGGCTGATGACACCAGAACAAGAGGACACGGCCTTTAGCTACGCCAGGGCAGGTTTAGACTGGATGTTAGGAAGAGGTTTTTCACAGAGAGAGTGATCTCTCAGTGGAACGGTCTACCCAGGGAGGTGGTGGAGTCACCATCCCTGGAGGTGTTTAAGAGAAGACTTGATAAGGAGCTTAGTAACATGGTCTGGTAGGTGGGGAGTTGGACTGGATGGTCCTGTGGGTAGTGCCATGGTTTAGACAATGGGTTGGTGTTGGGTTGCAGGTTGGACTTGATGATCTCCAAGGTCTCTTCCAACCTTGCTAATACTGTGATACTGTGATCTTGTTTTTCCAATCAGTTACCTCTGTTATTTTGGAGCAAAAGCTATCTTGTTGGACAAACTCTTAATTCAGTTATAAAATACCAGTTCTCTGAAAATAGAGCCCCTCTTTCACTGTCCTGGCTCTTTCCCCCCCTAGATTATTCAATTAGATGTTCAAGCATTTTCTTAATTCACAGATTGATACATTTCTGCTCATGCATAAAGCTACAACGAATTGAAAATAGCTTATACCTTTAGTCTTATAATGTAATTAAACAAGGTAAAAGGAAATATTTTTTCTGCAATTATAGTTACATATACAAAGTAACAGGTAAATTTCCATCCTATTAATTTTAAGTGAGGCTGGAACCTGGACAGGGTACTAACAGGAAACATTACAGGGCAGAAATTGATTATTGCTCTAGATCTCATGGCTAATCAAGCTGCCAAGGCATTGTATTAGACCTTTGGTACATTCCATTGCTTTTCTTCTGAAAATCTATTCCCCAGCAGCCATGCCTCTGCAACAAAACACTGCCTTTAAAAAGATTAATCCAGTTGCTGCTTTCTAACACAGCCTGTTTGGAGAGCAAAGCTAGGTTTAAGCTGACGTTTAGAGTCCAGTTTATGAGTTGAGATGAGGTTTTAAATGTAAAATCTCTACCACAAAATGGCATTTTCACTAAAAATCTGCTATTAACACAATCCATCTTTAATCTCAGTTGCACTACAAACTTAAAGTTAGGACTCTTTAGAAGTCTGGGCTTTTTTCCTGCATTCATTTCCTTCATTTTAGTGTCTGTTTAATAATTCATATATGTACCATTTTGCTGGGATCTCCTCTGAGTCACAGAGTCCCTTTAAAATAAGCAACATCTGGTAATCATGCACATTATCTGTACAGGATGCTCAGCATCCATTGATGTTTATATCAAGTTTACACATTTTAGAGGACAGTCCAAGAAAAAACATATATGTGAATTTCTAAGCAGTACTTTACAACTGTGGGCATTTTCCAGTGTATTTTAAGAACAAAATACAGCTTTTACTATGTGAAAAACACAGTATCTGTACTGTACAGCTTGATGTACCATGCAGTATAACTGATGATAACTTGCTGTCACATTGATCTTCACAGAGCAACTCTATTCCAAACTCTATACAAAGAGTTTTAAGGATAATGGATTGAATTTTGCTATCTGCATAATTGCAGCTTCTGGTACACAATGCAGGTGCAATCCTTTTCTTACGGTACAAAAGATTTTAATCTAAAATCACATAGTCTCAGAACACCTTATCTGTACCAATGCATTATTCGTAGTACTTGATTCTAGCTAAGTGATGCCTGTGGAGTGACGTGGTTTTTAAGTTTCCCCCCAAATGAGCATTCATGATTGTAATAGCTCAGCTCTTTTTCTTGAAGCTGTGATTGTCTTGTCTTGCTTACATTCCCGTTTTCTATTCATTCACTTTTTAATTATTGGCAATGCAAGATCACCTCCCTTACCTTAAGTCCAGTATGATGTCCACAAGTGTTTCTGCTCATGTTCTCCTTTTCTTAACCCTCCATGACTGCTGCCTTAGCTTTATATTCCTACATTATATATCCACTATACAAATACCTATCTAAAGCACACACTTGCTTTTCACTCTCCTGACCAATCCCTTACTTTCTGCATGTCTCATCTTCATAAATATGTTCCTGTTGTTTTTAGTTTGCATTCATCACATGTAACATATGAAATTGCATCCTCAATTGAGTCTTCCATTTTATGACACTCTTTTGAAAATTAATTAAAAATTAAACTATCTTATCTTCTATTTTGGCTTTTCTGGTATCTATAATGTGTGAAGCTACTATTTCAAATTTTTACAAGGTGGTTGTTCAAATGTGTGTCATCCATTTTTGGAGGGGGTTAAAGTGACAAAGTGTAAAAGAAAATAAAAAATTACTTTTGCAAACAGCTTCAGCATCAGACTACTTGGAAGTAGCATGATGGAGCTTGCTTTGAAACAGAGCCCCAAGCATGGCAGTGTCATTGAAGCTGCTTGGTTGTCAGAGGTCACAGATCGCAGTTGCCAGAAGGCAGTCACTGCTGAGTGTTCTTATGGAAATGCTTACAGAAGGAAAGTATTCTTGCCAAAGGTTTATAGCATAGGAAGCTTCAATGTACATGTAAATATGAGGGACTGATGTGCAGTCTGCCTGGTAAAACTCTAGGATTTTTTAAGTAAAATTTTTCTGTATAAGAACAAAGAGGAAGAAGTCTAGTACTTCTTCCAGCAAGTGCCATGCAATGGTTATGTCCAGAGCTGTGATAATTACTGCGTGTAAGGTCTCTCTTGTGTGTATATATACACATGTATACCTGCATACATATATAAAAATAACATTTTGCTCAGCGTATTTTTGTTCTCATATGTAGGTCCCCTGTAGTTTGTCAGCTTGTTCTCATGGTTGCATCTGAAATGTGCTGTTTCAACACCACCTTACTGGGCTAATTCTCTATTTGCAGGACTTAATATCAAAGATGCTATCCTTTTTTCAGTTGACACTCTTGTTTGTTTGTTTGTCTGTTAAGCAGTTTAACAATAAACAAACAACTGAACATACAACACTGGGGGGAGAGAACATGACTGTTGTTACTGGAATAATGAAAAAAATATCTGAGAATTGTTAAAGACCTTAAAAGCAGGAATGCAAAAATGTTCATGGCATTTGAAGAACTGATGTAACCTTAGCACTGTGACTATATAATTGTCTGTTTTCATCCTATGAAATATGTGAGATCAGAGGTGACAGCTTCTCTCCATATTAAAGGAATGCACACACATTCCTCTGTATAGACACACATCTTACACAGAACATTAAAACAAAAGCAGAACAAAAGAGAAATAAGGAGGAAGCCTTCATTTACAAAATACAGTACAAATCACTATGTCAATGACAGCCTTATTTGTTGATAGCGTTAGAATATTAAAGGAGAAACAATTTATACAAATTAAGAGAACTGCAGCAACATTAGTCGGTGAGTAAAACTAGTTCATCTTCAGCATGGTGGTCTGTCTGGATCTTCTATCATCATATTTCTTGTTTGATTTGTTTAGGTGGCATTTTTAGTTTCTGCTGTGGGCAGTCACAACTGGCTAGGTATGAAGTGTGGGGTGGAAATTCAAGTGATTTTTCTATAGATGGAAAACAAAGAAGTATCACTAGAGGATTGTGTTCCAATTGTCAAAAAATTCTGGCTTTCTATTTTTTTCACTTTTTCTGATGGTAGTATGTATTTTTGTGGCGTTATATGTCCTGTATATGTTCTGTGTATCTGAAATAAAATCTTAGTGCAGAAAAATTTGCTCCAGGTGATTTCTGTTTAAGGTCTATGTTACAGAATTAATTAGCAAATTGACACAAAATTCTACCTTCTTGTAGGGAATTATTTTTCTTGGTGATTATTATCTTTATTTTGTCTTGAAGTTCAATTCTTTATTCCATCAAAACAAAAGAAAGAAATTGGATGTTAGTTGTAGCATTTGAACAGATGGTTAATATAATGCAAGGTTAATATAATACATGACGGAGCATAGTTCTTTTCTACAAAATACAAATGTGTATGTAGCCATGCTGCTCATTATTGGCTACTAAAATGGACCTTGATTCAAGACCCTCAGATGTAACAGGTAGGGTATGTAAATGAGCTCCTTCCTCAAAAGGTGTTCATTGTCACAGTATGCTTTGTGAAGCCTGATACACTTTTTGAATTTTTAGAAAATTTCATGTGCTTCGGTCTTCAGACTGTAAGCACTGTTACCAAAAAATTGTGGCCCAGATAGATTCTCCTCTTTGTAACATTGATGGAGTATTATAAATTCCCTAGGGATATATGAGACTATTTCTTGTGAGACTTTTAAATAGATTGGGAAGTGAAAATAAAGATTTTGTCAGAAAATATCCATAGTCCAGAGATTGCTTATGAAGGTGGCGTCAAATAGTTGAATTTTATGTGTTTTGAAACATGAAATGGTTGAACTATTTTGATCTGGTTTGTATCTGAGGCCTAAGTATGTGCTATCTAATTTGCTTTCCAATACCTTTGTAATTGACCTCAGTCATGAAAGAAATGAGTTGTTCAGGTTTTGTATTTAAAGAGAGAAGTAGATAGTCCCTGTGTGATATGCTTAAGTGAACAGTATAAAAGTTTCAGGTATTGGGGAAGAAGAGCTCGTGATAGAGAATAAGGGTAATGGCTTCCTCTTATATTATTTTCAAAGACTTGAAAATTAACTTGTTACTATTACCTGTAGGTCATCAAAGGCATAAGAAGAACTGCTGGTGGTGGGCAACTGTATTAGCAGCATCTTATTGAGATAAAATGTTTTAAGTGAAAAAACTTCGTGGATATTCTGAAAGTAAGAGAGGAAACCATTGTCCAGAGAAGCTTTCCACAAAAAATGGTACTTCTAAATTCTGAATACTCCCAGCAACAAGAATACATGTTCATAACACTGGTAAATTCCTACCAGTGTATGGGAGGTGTCTTTCAAGCTGTGTGGAGGTTTAATCAGAACTGTCATTAAAAAGCTTTACAGTATTAGGTACAAATTAAGCAGAAATGGACCTTAGGTTCATAGGTCAAATGACTTCTCAAAATCTTGCCATTCCTCTTTTCTCTCTTTTTGTAATATTATTAATTCACAGCATCCTTCATGCAGTGAAATTGATATGATGATGCTGTATTCCATATTGATTCAAATTGAAGGATCATTTTTCACAAAACTCCTTCATGATAAGTGGGTATTTGCCATAATCAAAAATTGTCTCATTTTCCTATAAAGAGTTAGAATTTGGAAGTGTGTTCATCCTGCCCAGTCCAGCCCCATATATTTTAGCCTAGCCCCATATAAACTCAAGGCATAATCTCCCAAAATAAACACTACATTGCATACTATATTTTTAAGGAGAGGTTACGCCTAAATTAAGATTTTTTATAATCTTTCCAATAAAAATATGTATACTTCTATTCAAGACAGTAAGTCTTGAATTTAGGGTGTTAAATCCACACACAAAAATATATGAAATTATTATTTCTAATTCTATTGAGTATAAATAATCTTACTGCTTCTTCACATTAACCTTACTGATTCTTGTTTTTAGTTCTGTTTCTTTCAGGTTTTCTTATCTGTAGCACTATTTTTGTATTGTTATGAATATGATGTGTTTTCACTTGAGAAGCTCTTTTAGCAGGTTTTGAGGTTGTTTCTTTTTGTCATCCTGGAGTAAAGCTTTGATAGGGTTTTTTTGTGGTCTTTGCATTCACAAGTGTTTCAGATTTTTACCGCTCCATTCCATTTCACATGGTTGCAAGTCAGAGCACCATTGAGCAGAAAAACCACTGACATTTGTGCAAGCCTTCACAGAATACTGGTTCTCAGTTTTCTCTTGTGGGAGGGTAATGTGGTGTTTAAGATGAAAAGATGCTCTTTTCTTTCACCCTTCAAAAAGTATGAATCAGCACATTAGATCAAAAATAATTTGTCAACCTATTTAGTCATTGCTTTCTCTTTTTGTACAATGAATTCTTGTAATATACATTCTACAATGCAAATGTTGTCATCAGCTGTATTTCCAAATAACATATTTCATGACTTCTTATTAATGATCTTATTTAGTATGTCAAGATATTGAACTTGTAGGGCTTTAGGCACGGGGACACCGAGCAGCCTCGTGGGCACATGTTTGCATCCCGAGACTCACCACGCCAGGGGGGCCATCGCTGGAGGCTCGCAGCAGCGTAGGGGCCGCGCCGGGCACCAGACACTGATTTGAACTTGTGGGACTTTTGGCCCGGGGATGCCCAGGCAGTCAAGACTTTCCACCTGTGGGTATTTAAACCATTAACTCTCCTGGGAGCACAGTGATCAGGGGCGCAGTGATCAGGGACAAGGCAAACAGGGACGTTAACCGCGGGGGGCTTGAGCAACCACAGGGGGCTCATAAATAAGCAATTAAGGGGCAGTTAACACTGCAATACGGTGGGCAGGGCAAGCGGGGAGGGTAGCAGATACTGTCTTGGTAGGTGCTGTCTCTCCTCCCCCCCACCTGTCAGTCATGGACAGAACCAGACAGATGAAAGCCACGGCCAAAGCTATAAGGGAGGCTCAGACCCAAACTACCCCTGTGTCAGTGGATGTGGCTGTCCAGACTCCTGGCTGCAGGGAATGCCTGAACCTGATTGTTGTCCAGGAGGACAGCCTGCAAAAACACCTGTGTCCACTGTGAGCTGGTAAATGACCTGCTCTTCATGGTAACAGAGCTAAAGGAAGAGGTGGAAAGGCTAAGAAATGATCAAGGAAATGCAAGGGAAGTTGAATTGGGGACAGTGCACTCCCAACATGTGGGGACTCTTGGGAGCCAGAGCATCCACATGCACCTCACATTCCTCAGTACGAGGTAGGAGAAAGAAACCTCGAGGAAGAGGGGGAGTGGGAACAGGTCTCGTCCCGTGGGGGTAAGGCATCCCTCTCCTGTCCACCACNGCATCAGGAGTGATACAATATAGTTGCCATCACAGAAACACGGTGGGATGATGCGCACAATTGGAGTGCCACATTGGCAGGCTACACACTCTTTAGAAGAGATAGGAGAGCAGGTAGAGGTGAGGGGGTGGCCCTGTATATTAAAGCAACCCTAGGATGTAGTGACCATGAAATCATAGAGCTTTCAATTGGCAGTGTGATGAGAAAGGGCATGAACTAAACCTCCATGTTTGATTTCCGGAGGGCAGACTTTGGACTGTTTAAGAAACTAATTGGGATGGTACGATGGGAAACAGGGAGGTATGATGGCAGGGAGGTCCAGGAGGGCTGGACATATTTTAAGAATGAGCTCATGAAGGCACAGGAGCAGGCAGTCTCAATGTGCCGAAAAATGAGTCGTAGGGGCAGAAGACTGGTCTGGATGAGCAAACAGCTCCTGAAAGAACTAGGGGAAAAAAGGAGGATGTACCGCCTTTGGAAAAAGGGGGAGGTAAGTCAGGGTGCGTTTAAGGAAGTCATCAAGTCATGCAGGAGAAAAACTAGAGAGGCAAAAGCCTAGATGGAACGCAACCCAGCCATTTCTGTTAAGGACAGTGTTTGTATAAGTACATGAAAGGTAAAAAGAGAGGCTGCAATAGCCTTCAGTACTTATTGGATGCAAAAGTAAGTAGTGATGAGGAAATCACTACTTCATCACTAGTAAGTAGTAATCACTACTTACATCACTAGTAAGTAGTAATCACTACTTACATCACTAGTAAGTAGTGATGAGGAAAAGGCAGAAATACTTAATACCTTCTTTCCCTCTGTTTTTAACAGTAAAACAGACTGCAAGCAGGACAACTGGACTTGTGGGCCAACGGAAGGACTTGGGGTGCTATATAACCCCACTGTAATTTAGGAGGAGGTAGTGACACCCATCCTCAAGAAGGGCAGGAAGGATGATCCAAGTAATTACAGACCTGTCAGCCTGACCTCAGTCCCGGGCAAAGTCATGGAACAGATAGTCTTGTGTGCTATTACGCAGCAACTGCTAAACGACCATGACATTAGAACTTCTCAGCATGGATTTCGGAGAGGCAGGTCTTGCCTGGCCAACCTAATCTTCATTTGTGATCTGGTGACTCACCTGGTTGACAAAAAAAAGGCCGTGCATGTTGTGTACTTGGACCTTAGCAAAGCCTTTGACACGGTTTCCCAAAATGAACTTCAGGAGAAGCTCATGGAGCATGGACTGGACGGAAGCATTTTATGTTGTGTTAGGAANGATGGGGCTCAGAGGTGATCTAATTGCTGTTTACAACTACCTGAGGGGAGGTTGCTGCCAGGTGGGTGAGGATCTCTTCTCTCAGGCTGACGACAGCAGAACAAGAGGACATGGCCTTAAGCTACGCCAGGGCAGGTTTAGACTGAATGTTAGGAAGAGTTTTTTCACAGAGAGAGTGATCTCTCATTGGAATGGTCTGCCCAGGGAGGTGGTGGAGTCACCATCCCTGGAGGTGTTTAAGAGACGACTCGATGATGAGCTCAGTGACATGGTCTAGTTGGTGGGGAGCTGGATTAAATGATCCTGAGGGTCCCTTCCAACTCGGAATAACCTGTGAACCTGTGATATAAATGCTAGTACTGCATGGTAATGCAATACTATTTTCTCATCTAGCGTTTTGTTTTATAAATGATGTCGCCAGAGCTCTTGAAATGTTATATATTTTCCAGGGTAATTTCTTATGTAAGGGTATGATTATATATTTTCTTAAGAAAAGGAGGAAAGGAAAATAACAAAAAAAAAAAACTTTCCAACTTTCCTGTGACTTTATTATTGAATGTAGGACATAGTTTTCCCCCTAAAAATAGATAGTGGAGAAAAGTCTACATGCTGCTTAACTTTTTCTAAGGAAATTTTGTAGCTGGCACACATTGACAATTGAATTGAATGAATCAATTCAGCATTAGAAACTTGGAGAGAAAATTGTGAGAAACTGACAAAACTCCTCCAGGTGCCCCATTTCCATTTTTGTCATTTAAAAAGCAGAATTCTAACAGTTTTTTAAGGAAGACTGTGTTATATGTGTGGCACTAAGCTACAGTAACCTCAAAGCATGTTCCCGAGAGTTTCATCCTGCAGTGGCTGTTCTGCTTCGTGTGTCTGGATCTTACCTCTGAGCCGCGATGTGCGTGTTTGTGGGTTTGTTTGAGCTGATTTTCGTCCTGGCATAGCTGCATCTGATTTTGCCCACAAGAGGTATTTGCAGTGCATAGACCGGGTCTCTCAACATCTCTTGTTCCCTCTGTGTGGGCACAGCCAACTAGAACTGGTACGTGGTGCAAAGTTCACTGCCTATTTGATGTGTGACACCTGGGTTGCTAACATGGCATAGCAAATCAAATCCTATTGAAAGACAACGGCAGGGGG
>WEKX01007994.1:56409-87857 GCA_013390025.1 Pitta sordida
TTGAGTTTCCTATCAATCAGTACACCCAAGTCTCTCTCCACTTCACTAGTCTCGAGCCACTCCTCCCCCAGCCGATAGCGGTGCATAGGGTTGTTGTGGCCAAAGTGAAGAACCCGGCACTTAGTCTTGTTAAACCTCATACTGTTGGAGCCTGCCCACCTCTCCAGCCTGTCGAGGTCCCTCTGGAGGGCCTTCCTACCCTCCGGCTGTTCAACATCTGCCCCCAGCTTAGTATCATCTGCAAACTTGCTGATGATGGATTCAATTCCCTCGTCCATGTCATCAATAAAGATGTTGAACAGTACTGGGCCCAACACTGACCCCTGTGGGACTCCACTGGTGACTGGCCGCCAGTCCGATGTTGCACCATTCACCACCACCCTCTGAGTCCTGTCATTATTTGATAAAACTCCTTGAGGATGTTCTGTTTAAGTGATTATGATGCCCCATAGAATCATATAAGAACTGTTTGTTAAAATCACATGTGACAAAATAATGCAAATTATTTTTACTATATTTGCACGGATTTACCTTTATTTTCCATTTATTTAGATGTTGTGATGGGAAGTGTATTAGATGCTGTAGTGGGACTTAATTTGAGAATATTATAACCTGCAATGGTAATCTGATAATGCTGCTCCCAAAATTTCTCTTCAAAATAGAATTAAAAATAATCTATAATGTGACTCTGCTTAGTAAGTTTATTTTTTGTAGAGTATCAAAAAAACCCTCATTGGAATGGGAAGCTGCAAAGGAAAATGAGAATTACTTGTCTCTTAATGAGAAAGCTATTGCTTGATTTTTCCTGGTCTAGACTAGAAAAAAGAGACTTTTTAATGGATTTTACTTGGGTTACTTTCTGGTGTCACATGTTTGAAACATGTTCTGAATATTAGTATTGACAGAATGTGCTGTAGATATTTACCAAAAAAACACATCATAGGGCAGGGAGAGGGGATTTATTTACTTTTTGTCTGTATATTACATCTCTTCCCTGAAGCACTTCATATCCCAAGAGCTTTTTCATCTCCATTATGAATCATTTTCATATCCACTGAATACTGAAACTGCTTTTCAGATTAATATATAATATAAAATACATGTTTAAGGCAACAACTCTGGAAAACAAAGGTTTATGCATGGTACTTACATTGCTGCAAGACTTTCTTTTTCTGTATGAGGAAAAAAGCCCAACATGTCAGGAGTAGAAGGCTTATGAAAAGCTTATTTGTTCTTTTGTTATTTGCTATTTGTTATAAAGCAAGGACACTGTGTAGTTTGAAATGCGGCTATCAAACCTGAAAGACATTCGTTTGTTAAGGTGCTGAAAATACACTTCAGGTTGTATTGAATCTCTTTGATAATAAATCTGAAGATAACACACTTCAGAGAAATATAGTTTGAAAATACCTCTACAGGAATTATTTCCTGCTAATAGTTTGCTGACTTTTTTAATTTCTAGGAGTGCATGGGTCAGTTCCTTCTCTGAATACTATTACTATGTCCAACTAAAAGAAATAGAGCTTATAGACAGATCAAAAAAAGCATCTCATTATTCATTCCAAGTGATCAACATGCCTGGTTGTTTAGCTTTCAGCACATTTTTGTGCACCATATAAATGGCAAAGCTATGCAAAGCACATTCATTGATGGCTTCATGAACAAACACAGAGATTGAAAAAAGTTCTGTTGAATTATTAATACTTATAGTATACTTTATGTGTCACTCCCTTCCTCTTTTCCTCCTTTCCTGCCTTCTCCTATTCATCCCTTCCCTTCCTCGAGCTTATTGAAGTTTGTATCATAGGCTATATATCTATATATCTTTTCCACCTCATCCTGTCTCTGCCTGGCATTGTCTGCCCTTAATTGAATGCACTTTGTCCAAGGCACCACCATTCTGGTTGAGGGGCTCAGCTGTGCCTTGCGGTGTGTTGGTTAGAGTTTCATTGGCTTCTCCTTTGCTTCTTCCCATGAAATAATGTGGGTAGGTCAAGCTCTGCATGCAGGGGTGCAACAGCCCTTTAGACTTCACAGTGGTGTAGCCTTCTTAGACAGAATAAAATTTGTTGCCTGGTGAAAAGCATAAAACCTGGGGATTGCTGATTCAAAGACAAACGTTCCCTAATTAAATTCAAGAAGCAATATAATGTAATCTTTACTCTTGCTTTGTTAGTAATGCATTACTAGAAGACTGAAAATGGAAAATAATGTGCATTGCTTAAATTGACCATTTTATTACACAACATAAGATAATTGGGGCTTCTGTTTCTTCTTGTGAGGTTTCCTGAACAAGATCATTGCAGAATATTGATCTGTTTTAAGAATTACAACCTGTTTCTCGTTACTACTTGACTGAATAAAATTAAGAAAATAGCTAAATAAATTCCTGTAAGTTATAATCTGTCTTGTTCCCTTAAAAATACAGAAGTTGTGTTTCAGCATTTCCCCTGGCAAATTTGAACCACAGTGTTAAACTGCAAGTTTACTTTTCATGGTGAATATTAATTGTATGAGCTCAAAAACTGTCAATTTCAAGCAAGTTTGAATCCAGAAATGATTTTGACTCATACAAGATGATGAGTTTACATCTTTACTCTTTAAAATAGAGTAAAATTTTATACAAACTGTGTCATTAGAATCCATGTTGTTTTCTTCTGAGGACCCTTGACTGTGCTACTGTGCAATAGTCTTAGAATCATACACACAGAATCACACAGAATATTCCGAGTTGGACTTGTTGAGAAAGAAATGGGCTGTAAATATTCTATGGTGGTTTCCGAAAAGAAGCTTTAAGTATTATCTATAATGAAATGTACAGTATAATGCTAACTAAATTAGTATTTCCTAAAGCCCTTTAATGACATTTTAATTACACTTCAAAAAATAATTCAACATATATTTTTGCAGTTTGTCATGGGACTGCTACCACATTTGAGTTATTAGTCTGCATTTCTCCTTTTTCCAGTGTTTGTTACTATTTCTTGCATTTTGTATACTGAGCAGTTTCAGAGTGAAATTTATTTCTTTACATCACTTGACAGTTTTAATGGTAATAAATTTCATGTCTTCAAGAGGGAAAAGTGTGAATTTTGATTATTGGCTGTAAGACAGAGTCTTGAACACACAGAACAAGTCATAAACCTCAGCAACATAAACAACTCCCCATCTCTTGTAATATGAGTGACAAAAAATCTCAGTGGCAAGGATTGCCATTATTCAGACATTGAATAATTGCAGTCCTAGGGCACACAGCTCTTTTTAGCTTTAACAAAACCTCTGAGGTCAGTAAGTAACCCTTTCTTGGTAGAACAAACAAATTTTAGGATCCGAAATATCTAGACACGTCTAATTTTAAAGATATAATGATATCCACTGCATTGCATGCTAAAGATTTCATGTCATTTTCATGAAACTGTTTTTCCATGGAAAACATGACAAACTGACTGCCATGAGCAGTAAAACTTGAGAACTGTGACAGATTTCAGTGAACTGATGATCTCAACTTTCAGATTTATACACAGTCTTTTCCTGGTCTATTGTAGTCTGTGATGTAGGAAAAGGGAGAAACAATGACCACAGAACTACAGCAACCCACTGATGTTCTCACCCAAAGCTCAGTGAAGTAAAATGTTCTTGCCGTTTGTTTCAGTGATGACTGAATTATCTCGAATGTGAAGAAGCAACTTCATGGATAAAGTTAATAAAAATAAAATAGCTTTCTGTTAAAAAATATCTCCCTTTTATTTTTTTTTTAATTAAAACAATTGGAAAAAAAGTAACATGGAATACCATCTTTGCTTAAAGACTCCCTAGGATCTAGTCTCCAGACTGAATTTAAATATTATATCATTATATTTTATTTGGACTTCTCAAAAACTTAAATACCATGGTCTACCTTTCAAAAAGGGTCAATGGGAGTTACACAGACTTCACTGAAATTGCAAAAGGTCCTTTATATTTCCTCCAGATTTTTTCTAAGGATTAGTAAAAAACTTTAACAAAGCTCAAACCTCAGTCAATAAAAAAATCTTTTGAGGTTTTTCTCCTTTTCTCTTACTAATTTTAGCAGGGATATTTTTAAAATTCAGCATGATAATGGTACATTTTTGCAAAAATACAAGAGTCAATTTGAAAGGAGGAATGATACCTGGGTTATTTCCAGTCTAGCACTCAGTCTTACTAGGGATATACATGTAACTGCCTGATTAGAGTAGCATTATGAGCTTTGCTTTTAAAATGTCTATTATATTAATATAGTATTAAGAACTTTTCCTTCCAGCAGGTCCTAATGTGTTACCCTTACACACTAAAACATTCAGAAGTAAACTCCAATTACTAATTCAGAGTTCTCTAAGTTACTGGGTAAATATGCAAATTCCTTGGTCAGAAACCACTGAGCTAAGGGATGAAGACACAGCTACGGTCTGTAAGGATATAGCTTTATGTCACCATCGACAGTCATTTGTCTAAACTGAGGATCTCCTCCCAGAGGTCTATAAAGAGAAGTTTAATTGTGGAAAAGGCTTTATCTGGGTCATTATATCACTTGGTTGTGACCAATATGGATAAGCAAAACCCTTAGTGTCTTCACTCTCAAAATATGAAAGTACTTCAAAGTTGCAAAATTTTTGGAAGGGACATTTTCAATACATGTAACAGAAGAGTCTGCCACATCTTAAAAATAAGCAAATGCCTTTCAGATCAGAACAGATGGGGTTTGGGTGTTGCAGTATAAGAGGACATTAACAGTTTCATTTTCATAAGAATAAATTATGAACCTTTTGTTTGCTCTGTATAAAAACATGTATCTTTCACAGGGAGTTCAGGTGTAAAACCATGTTCTTCTGGACTGGAATCCAGAATAACTGAGAGAGTCCTAGGGCCAAAAGATTGTTATGTAAGATTAGAAAATCATCTCTGTTTGTCATGTGCCGATTAGTTGATATTTTCTCCCTTGATTGTCATAAGAATAATTGTATTAATATTTCTGAAGTGATCATAGAGCAGAGGACAGTGGTTGTATGAGTGGACAAGTTGCAATGAGGGAAATACAAATGGAAAAGAATTATCAAAGTTGAACTGCTGAAAGATGAGATGCTCAAGTACTTTATACCTGACATCTTCCTTGCAACTAACACTTTCATAATATGGGCAAGAATGAACCTTCTATTACCAGTAGGCTTTCATGGTAGTATTTAATGAATCATTTTCTCTCTCAAATTTAGTAATAAATTTTATCTTTACAGTTTCTTTTTAAAAATGTGAAAAAGATAAGATAGTTTTATAGTAATAAATATAATAATAATAATTATAGTTATTGAATTATAATAATATATAGGTATAATAATTGTTTTTTAAAAACATTATCCTAAAGCACAATAGTCTATGTCTGTTTTTAAACAAATCTGATCTCAGAGTGGAAGTCAACAGACCTGTTAGCTAATTGAGATGATGTGGAACCCATTGATATCCCATGTAAATGTGTTTATCCCAATTCAATTTTTATTAATAATTTGCATAGTGGAGAGAATAATGAGGGGTTCTTTATATATTTTACATTTTGATTTGGTTTTTGTCATCATTTTCTTGAAGACGTGAAAATTTACCATGGTGATGGCTTTCATTTAGTGCCCTAATAGGAACTAAGCTTGCTGGATACTTTCAGCTTTTTCATAGCGGAGTAGTGAATATGAAGTTCCTTAGCGGCAAAATCAGTGGAGAGGTGGTACCTTGTGAAATTCCGAAGTTGATAATTCCCACTGATGTCACATATAAGAGAAAGTTCAATCTGTACTTGCAACTGCTTCCACACCTTGATGAACCAGAACTAGGAACTAAAGTCTCAGCGGTGAACGTGGCAAATCCAGCAGGCTGGATGGAAGTGGCAGTGGCATAGGATTAGGAGTAGGAGAGTTACAGTTATGCACAGGAAAACTCTAGCACTTGAGATGGATGAGATACATTCCCACCAGAGCTTTAAAATCCCATGTGTCTACAGGTTTCTTGACTTCCCTTCAGGGACAAATGCCAATGGTGCGTCACAGCACAACAGAAGCAGAAGTGCTTCGCATCTGGCAGCAGAGCTCAGGCAGTGGAGGAGGTGGATACCTACCAAGTTTTTTTGCATAACTCACTTTCAGTTGCCAACATTGCTTCCCTCCTATAAAAAAATAAATTAATTTTTAAAAAATCTTGGTTTCCCTCTTCCTCTTTGACTGATTGTTCTGGCTGCTTTTCTTGTGTGACTAAAAGCATTTGGTCAGTGAACTCTTCTGGTTGAAAAATAACTTTCCACGTATAGAGAGATTTGAAAGATGTAGTTTTCAGACACACTAGCATCCTTATTTAGTACACTGTGTTGCCACTCAAACCCTGACACGGGCACAAGGGAAATAACTGCAACAAGTTAAACAGTAAAGATGACAGAGGTACAAAAATTAATATAGTGGGGTAAGTTTTGCACACTGAGGGTTCTACCCCATATTGTCTAGCATAACAGTGGCTGTGTTATTCAGTATAATTTTTAAAAGTGTGGTTCTCAAGAGAAATATTCTGTAGAGAACCCCAAAGCTCCAGGGCAGAAGTTTAAATAATGCTCTGTGAATGTTATATCTGCTTTTTAATGTGATCTTGAGGTGATACCCTACATTGTAGCCATCCTATTACAGCCTCATGTTTGAAAACAAAACAATAATGACCACAGTTAAACACAGCAACATACAGTCTGAATAGATACAGCTGTTAAATATGGGGCACTTCTGAATTAGGCCTTGTAATACTGTGCATTTGTCATAATTCACATGGCAAGGTAGGGACATTAGGGGGTTTTTTTAATGCCACTCTCCTATAAATCCTTTGATTCTCATACCTCCTTTCCTTGTCTTCCCATGATAATTTGTAAGAACCAGAGAGCACCTATAATTAGTAAACTCTACTAAGAATACCTAGTTAAAGACTTTGGTGACACAGTACAAATGGGAAGCTGCATGTATTTTTCTTCTATATGTCTTTTTTAGATCTAGCATTTTGCATGCTAAAAAGTCAGGCTGCTGCTTTCTACTCGTAATAGCCATAAATGTTAAGAATGAAACGAAAATAGCTTAGCCAATTACCATCTATGTCTTTCCCTAGGAGAAGGAAATAATGTATTATAGGTATGGCTTATGGCATTTTGGACTAGATAGATTTAGTGTGCTTTTTATTCACATTTGCACTGGCTATATACATATATATATGTATGTATATACCAAAATGGTCATATTCAGCCAGTACAACATTTCACCATTTCTAGCAACATCATATAAAATATTACCTGTGTAATGTGACCTGAGCTGTTTTTACACTTCTTGTGGGTGAGGAATTGATAGCTTTTTCACTAGGGTTTTGCTGGGGTTTTTTTTCCTTTCTGCATTTTAATATCTGTGCAAGTTCTTTCCTTCTCTGCATTTGTGAGATTTGTCATAGTTGACATTGTTTGAAAACTGTTAATATTCAAAGCTCCATTAAGTGATTTTCATTAAATAGGATCTTAAATAATAATAATATTTTTCCTGTGTAAAAATGCATTAAACATAGAGAGTTTTTTACTTTAAGTAAAATTTTTATTTTATTTTCCTTTACATGAACATACAAGTCTGCTTGTTCTTGTTTTAAAGTGATACTGTAATATTTAAACTACTAAAAGAAGCTTAGTGACTGTTATCAGGTAAAAAACAGGTAAAAGAAAACATTAGGCATCCTTATTAGGGCTTTCAGGAGGATGTGTTTTAATATTAATGAAAACTTATAATGAGTCATTCTGGTTAAAGATTCTCGTAAGGATATGTGTTGAACTTATAGCATAAATTTTCTTAAATCCACTGTGAAGATTTCCAAGCAATGGTGCTCTCTCTTAAAATAAAAGATGTTAAATTCAGACTATTTTTCCATTAAATAATTTCTGATGACAAAGGAGAACCTATGTTTTTGCTATTTAAAAGCAGTTTCATTTTTACATTGGCATGGAATGTATTTTTGTTCCCATATAAAATTTGGTATTCACATACACTTGTAGCATTCCTCTTCAGGTTCTAAATTGAGAGTGCTTTTCTTTCTACATAGCAGACACTTTCTATTTATTTTCTGACACATGCTTTTCTGGATTTGAAGGGAAGCAGTCTGAAAAGTTAATATCCCCATCTCAATTCAAAACCAGTTTGCAAAGGAGTCAGTCTGAGATTTTTTTTGCAACACAGTTTACTCCATATTATCGCTGCATCTTGTGAAAGGATTTCAAGCATCTGTGTGTTTCCCACATTTCAAGACAGGATACGTAATGGAAAGGGAATCACAGAGTGTCATGTCAAGCTTGTGGAAAGAGTATGACTCCCACTTTGAGTCTCCTCCTCTTCTGTCAGGTGTGTTCAAATTCTATGGAGCTCAGGGCAGGAGGAGTTCTCTGCACTGCAGCCTGGCACTTAGTCATATTCAGTATTTTCTGTTGTCATTATTCGGCATATTGTCACTGCGACTGCTGGACAGATTGATTTTTGGCTTAGAAACAGCAGTAAGCTGCAAATTTTTCCTTGTAGCTGCACCTCCAGGAAAATGAGGAAATTGAAAAAGAGAAGGATAAGAAAGAGAAAGATTATGTAGGAATGCTGCTTGAACCAGAGTTTTTCCAAGTCATCATTGTACTGTATACTAAGGAATAACTGACTGGAGGGGAAGGGGGGTGTGAGGGTGCCAACCTTGGAGGTGTTTAAGGGTAGGCTGGATGAGGTGTTGAGCGATATGATCTAGATGTAGATGATAGGTTAGTTGGATTATAGGTTGGACTAGATGGTCTTCAAGGTCCTTTCCAGCCTTATCTGTACTGTGATACTGTGATACTGTGAGAAAGCCTGTGTTACAGATTTCGGGCGATCAGGTTTGGTGTAGAGATTCTGTATTTCATTTCCTTCCCTGGCACTGTGCAAGCATATGTCAGCATGAGAGTTTGTCTGCTGAGAAGTGTGTAATTATTCCTACACGAAAAGCCAGGAGTGAGCTGTTAACCTGTTTGGCCCGGGGTGGCGAACTGTTGAGACTGCTCTGACAGGGTGGCTTTGTGCTACTTATTGCATGTGGCAGGTAGCAGTTGGTGGGTGTCCTACTGTTTGCCAGACGTCCTGAGGTGACTAGTGGCTTTCTATGCAATTGCTCAGCCAGTTGCATGGAAATTTAATCTTAGGACTATCCTGGCAGCAGTAAATTAGATACATGTTAGGACAAATTTGCTGAGTTGTGTTCCAATGTGCTCCAATGCCCAAAAACTACTTCATTCATCATACTTACTTCTGGCTGATAGGAAAATGTTTGTGAATTGGGGTTTTCAAAAATTATACTTGATATTCCGAATCAGACAAGGATGCATTTCAGCATACCTAGTAGTATAGTCACCATTATAGTTGCTTCTGCTCCAGAGCACCTTGCTTAATCTCTCTTTCCACAGCTCAGGAAGGATTTTACTTTGGGACCAGACAAAGGAACTAGCAAACTATTGCCTAAGAATTTGGCAGAGAATATGTTTAAGAGACTGAAGGGTAAATGACATGCACTACCTAAATACCTGGATGCAACATCCTGGGTATGTGCCCTAAATGATAGTGTTCCCTGTTTCCTGCAAGGTTTGTGAAATTGAGGGGAGCAATTTGCCAATGGCTGAGGGGCGGAAATCCAGAGGTGAGATAGGCAGCTTGTAAAATATCCCCTCCTAAGTAATGATCACCTGTGCGTTATAAGCATAGCCTACACAGCCTACTTCAGATATGCTGTTGGAATATGCTGGAGAGTTGTTTGTGTGTGGTTGGTAGGCTTCTAGGACTTGGTGGATGTCAGTCAAATGTGACTTTTATCAGTTCCCAGGGATGTGTGACTGTGTGCACACACATTGTCCTCCATGAAAGTCAAACATTGATCATCTTCTATCTTTCAGTGTACAGTTAATTGGAGTGTGTGGAGTGTTGCCTTAGATGGCTTTGTTGTCCACGTAAAAAGTTTTGTTATCCTGCTTCTAACTTTCCTGAGTTGAAGCACGGTGCCTTTTTAGCTACATTAGCTAAATTTTTAACAAGTTTAACTGTTGGTACCTCTCAATAAAAGGCAGGTTCATTGCCAGTGGATTATATTAAATGGATTTTTTTAGGTAAATGACAGTTTTAAAGTAGCGTTTTTTTGGCTGATGAGGGAAAACTCTAAGAGTATCTGCAAGACTTATAATGCTACAAAATAGAGAATTCAGCTTCATGGGGATTTCAGTTTATAGAAGAAAATCTTGTCATCAGATTAAAGATCTGTCCTCTTGAAAGTATCTTGAGAGCTATTTGTTTCTTGAGTGTCATGATTGCAAGCCATGCTGGTCATGCCTCTTAAGCTGGTCAAAGGACTCACCTCATGGAAAAATTTGTGTTTCTTGATAGATTTAGCTGTAAGCTCTTCTGGTCTTATTTAGGACCAATACATTGGTCCAACATACTTCAGAGCCTCAGCCCTGGTGATAAGGTGTAAATGAAAAGCAAAAGTAAATAGTGAGTGATGTGTATGTAACTTCTTAAGCCCTATCCTGTTCAGTTATTTGCTTCTCACCTGTGCTCTTAATCTGATCTCAGGCTCACAGATACCTTCCCATAATTACAGAGTGACTGAGATTGTTAGATCATCTTGTCAAAACTCCCAGTTCAGGCTGGACTGCCTAGACCTGGCTACCCAGGATGTTGTCCAAATGGCTTTTAACAGCTTTTTTCAAGGATGGAAAAACCTCCAAAAACCTCCAAAACCCCCCTGAGCACTTGCTCAGTTGCCCCCACAGTGAAAAACTGTTTCCTGATGTTCAGAAGGAGCCTCCTGTATTTCAGTTTGTGCCCATTGCCTCTACGTCTGTCACTGGGCCCCACTGAAAAAAGCCTATATTGTCTGTGCAACCATGCTTCTGATGTTTGTACACATCAGTGAGATCTGCTTGAGCCCATAAACCCAAGTGAGCAAATTATCCTCTATTACTTTTTCTCAAGTGAGAAACCCACAGTTTGGACCGTAAACAAAAGAAAAAGTAAACTGTAACTTCACAGAGAAAGGGTATGCTGCAATAGGTAGTAGGTAAGTACCTTCCTACCGACGGCTTTACAGTCGGCCCTCTTCCACTTCATGCCCTCCAGATAGCGGCTTCACATCTTCGCTGCGTGATTTTTCAGCGATTAAGGAGGCCCATTTCGGGACTGTGTATGCGCGACCTGACATGCATGAATATTCGAAGTAGGCAGTCATAAATATGCAGCCCTCCCCCCGCAGTGATCTGGGGCAGGGGTGCATGGCCGCGCCATGGCAGCCACAGCAGAGCCAAGCCAAACGCGTGGCCCTCTTGCAGCATCTCGACTCCAGCACCGTCTGCCCCGCTCCCCTCGCTTGGCTCTGAGCGAGGAGGCTTCATGCAGTTATGAGAGATTTGCACACTCTCAGGTTAGACGTGGTATCCTAGACTTTCTCAGGGTAGCCATCTACCTCAGGTATGGAGAGATGAAGTCTACCCACCTGGAAAGACACCAGGACAGTGGCACAGGCTCCCCACACCCGTGTCCCCAGCCGAGTGGAAAAGGGTTTTTTACCGGTGTGAGGTGGCCATGAGCACCGGGAAGCACTGACGCAAACACTGATACACAGCAATGCCGTGCCAAAACAGTGCCGGAGGGCCAGGGGGCTGTGTGAGGATGTGGGGAAAATTTGCATATTAATGAGCTGCCGTTGTACGCGGAAGGAGGGCTTCACAGATAGGGGGCAAGACCCATGGTACTATAGTATAGGAGACCCAACTGTATTACCAGAATTTGGAGGCATAATATGAAATGTAATCTTGATAGCTTTCCCTAGGCCAGGCATAGGAATAGAGAAGCAGAAGCCAATAAAACTACTTCAGTATTTTTGCTGGGTTTTCTCATGTCGGTTCTCCTATAAGGAAAGATTAAAAAAAAATTGAGTGGATGCTTATTTATTTTTTTGTCATCATTTGTTCATTTTCCCCTGCTAAGTTTGTGTAATATAGTTTTGCTGAAGGAAATAAGGAGCTTCTATGCTGGATATTTTGAAGTAGCTGCATTTTATTTTATTTTATTTTATTTTATTTTATTTTATTTTTTTTATTTTGCATGTTTCCAGGGACGTAAGATGGAAAAGAAGGTTACTTTTCTAAGTAACATGGTCTTGATACTATAAGGTTCCTGTGAAGTGTTGGGTTCTTTCTTATTTTGCAGGCTTCATTGGACTCCTCGTGTTCGTGCATCCTGTAAAATCATTTCCATAAGAGAATAGGGCCTTCAAATCATACATGTAACTACTTAAATGACCAAAACTATTGCTAGAAAACTCCAACCAGCACTTTCTCCAGGAATTGTGTATTTGTAAATGTCTTAGACGCTAGTCCCCATTGCTCTATAGAGACACTATATTCTTGCAACAGTTTTGTAAGCAGCAATATGCCTACTTTTTCTTGTTCAACTACCAATTTAGGATTTGTTACAAAAATATAGCAACATTTCCAGTAAGGACCTGGATAGCACTGCTATAAAAATATTTTAATTGATTAAGAAGAAATAAAATACATCCCCTGTTACTTTAAGTCTTCTAAATTATGCTTTAATTCTACTCCCTCTTTTGGATTACTTGATTTCACCAAGAGAAATCTATGGCTTCAACTGCAGAGAAGGTCAGAAAAGATGACTATAAACGTTTCTTCTAGCCTTGAAATATGTGAAATATATGAAATAGTTTTATCTTGTTAGAGTTTATTTTCCTAAACACTAAGTAGTATGTCTTGTAATGATCACTGTCCTGCAGTAACTGGTTTGAAGAGACCTGAACTGAATGGACCCTTATAGAGTAACAGTAAAGATTCTATGAAATATTTGTCTTCTTTTGTGTAAGCTGCTAGCATAGGCAGAAAGAGGTAATTTTATGTACTGTATCTGATGGGTTATCTTACCTATGCGTAACTTGGTTTGTTTGAAATTCCACAGTAAGGGAAATTTTCTACAATCACCCACTATACACGATTTGTAAATATAACGAGATAGGGTTTTGGCTTTCTTTAGAACATAGGGGATTGATGACAGCCAACATGACTTCACTAAGAGCAAATTGAGCATAATAAATCTGGTGGATTTTTATAACAGGATTAAAGTGTTGATAGATAAGGGAAGAACAACTGACGTAATCTACCTGGGCCTATGCAAAGCACATGACATCATTATCTCTAAACTGGAGAGATATGAATTTGATGGATGGACCACTCAATGGATAAGGACTCAGAGGGAATGTCACGCTCACAAGTTCCCAGGTTCACAGGATATTCCAAGCTGGAAGGGACCCACAAGGATCATCTAGTTCAACTCCCTAGCTAGTGCCTACCCAGGGATCAAACCCACAACCCTGGAGCCATGGGCACCACAGTCCATCCATCTGAGCCTCCCATTGCCTAGACCCTGTCAACGAGTTCCTCATCCAGTCTTTTCCTAAACACTTGCAGGGATGGCGACTCCACCACCTCCCTGGGCAGACCATTCCACTGAGGAATAACTCACTCTGTGAGAAAACTCCTCCTAAGATCCAGTCTAAACCTCCCCATGCATAGCTTAAGGCCATGCCCTCTTGTTCACAGAATCACACAGAATCACAGAAAATTATGAGTTGGAAGGGACCCACAAGGATCATCTAGTCCAACTCACCATCTAATACCCGTACAGCGACCAAGAGCACATCCTAGAGCGTAATACCAACCTAGATGCCTCACAGTCTAGCAGGCCACTCCGAGCCGGAAGGGGCCCAGGGTCATCCAGCCCTACACCCCCCAGCTAGACCATGTCACTAAGCTCCTCGTCCAGTCTTCTCTTAAACACTTCCAGGGATGGTGACTCCACCACCTCCCTGGGCAGCCCATTCCAATATGCAATTACTCTCTCCGTGAAAAACCGCTTCCTAACGTTAAGATTAAACCTCCCCTGGCGTAGCTTGAGGCTGTGCCCTCTCGTTCTGGTGTCGTCAGCCTGGAAGAAGAGGTCTACACNTACTGGGCCCAACACTGACCCCTGTGGGACTCCACTGGTGACTGGCCGCCAGTCTGATGTTGCACCATTTACCACCACCCTCTGAGCTCGCCCTTCCAACCAGTTTGTGACCCAGCATAAAATGTTCCTTTCCAGCCCGTGCTTTACAAGTTTCTCCTGAAGCTTATTGTGGGAAACCGTGTCAAAGGCTTTGCTAAGGTCCAAGTACACAACATCCACAGCCTTTTTGTCGTCGACCAGTCGAGTCACTGGATGTTCTGGTGCTGGCCACCTGAGAGAAGAGATTTACACCCACCCGACTTTAACCTCCCTTCAAGTAGTTGTAAACAGCAATGAGGTAACCTCTGAGCCTTCTCTTCTCCAGGCTGAACAACCCCAGCTCCCGCAGTCACTCCTCATAGGGCTTGTTCTCCAGTCCTTTCACCGTCTTTGTCGCCTTTCTCTGGACCCTCTTAAGCAGTTCTTTCTTATACTGGGGAGACCAGAACTGGACACAGTACTCAAGATGTGGTCTGACCAGTGCCGAGTACAGGGGAAGAATAACTTCCCTAGTCCAACTGACCACACTGTTCCTAATACAGGCCAGGATGTCACGGCCCTCTTGGAGTTGCAATCAACAGCTGGTCTCCAAGTACAGACCAGCAATGAGTGGTATTCCTCAGGGGTTGGTGTTGGGACTAGCACTTTTTAACATCTTTGTCAGTGACATGGAGAACAGGATTGAGTGCACCCTCAGCAACTTTGGGGATAACACCAAGCTATTTGGAGCAGTTGACATGCTGGAGAGAAGAGATGTCCTCCAGTGGGACTTTGACAGACTGGAGAGTTGGACCCATGTGAACCTCATGAAGTTCAAGCAAGGCCAAGTGTAATGTGCTGCACATGGATCAGGGCAACCCCCTGGAATCATGGATTGAGAGCAGCCCTGAGGAGAAGGACTTGGGAGTGTTGGTGAACAAGGTACTTGACATGACCCAGCAATGTAAACTTGCAACTTAGAAACCAAGCATATGCTGAGCTATATCAAAAGCAGTGGCCAGCAGGTTGAGGAGGTTGATTCTGCCCCTCTATTCCACTCCTGTGGGATCCCCTTGGAGTACTGCATCCAGTTCTGAGGCCCCCAGCGTAGGAAAAACCTGGACCTACCTGTTGGGTCATGCCCAGAGGAGAGGCACCAAGATGATCAGAGGTCTGAAGCACCTGTCCTGTGAAGACACCTGAGAGAGCTGGGACTGTTCAGCCCGGAGAAGGAAATACTCTGGCAATACCTTGAAGCACAGTCCAGTATCTGAAGGGGACTTAGAAAAAAAAGAGGGAGAACAAATTTTTACATGGTCAGAGAATGACATGGCAAGGGGGAAGGGTTTTAAACTAAAAGAGGAAAGATTCAGATATTAGGAAGACATTCTTTATTCAGAGGGTAGTGAGGCATTGGAATAGATGGCCCAGAGAAGCTAGGGATGCTCCTTTTAAGTGTCAGGGCCAGGCTGGATGCAGTTTGAGCAACCTGGTTTAGTGGAAGGTGTCTCTAACCATGGCAGAGGGGTTGGAACTAGATGATATTTAAGGTCCCTTCCAACCCAAATCACTCTATGGTTCTGTGATTATGTAATTCAACTGCAAACACAGTTTTGTTAAAGCAATATCTCTTTCATATTAATCAGTTGTATGCATTCTTATGGAGATCACATTTCCTTTACAACTACTTATACCTCTTGTCTGGGAGTGCTTTGTGCTTTTCCTCTCCCTGACAAGATTTTCTTGCTGTATATATATTTGATATTGACAGATGGAGATCAGAGAACAGAATTTATAAAAACCAGTTCCATACTAAGAAGTCCAAAACATTCTTGGGTCATTAGTTTAACAGGAAAAGAGTGGGAGGGGGGGGAGTGGGGAGTAGAAATATTCCCTACTCCAAGAGAATCCTGTTTATTCTTTCTTTATTTCTAAGATTGTCAATGCCTAAAAAAACCCTAGACATGGAATGATTCACTCAGTATGGATTTACAACCATCATAGATAGTAAGATCCTTGAAGAAAATATTTCAGAGGAAATTTTTCTATTATGAACGAAGTCTAATTCACTGAGATGCAAACTTTGTACTGTGGTGCAAAGTTCATACGGGTTTGGGGTTTTTTTTTTCTGACTGAATCCTACAGCAGGGAGTCAGTATCTTCCTGGAATAATAATGCTTCATCCTATCAAGCGTTCTATTTCTTCATGTTGTTGAACACACTGAACCTGACTGGTTTACGCTAGGCATTGATTGTAGTTATGTTATAATTTTTTTGATCTAACCACAGATAAAGGTTTAATTATGGAAATTTACTTTGGTGATAAAATGTCTGTCTACCCTGTGATATTTCCTTCATAAAATAAGTGTCCTCATGTATAGATACTAAAATAAAAATATTTTCTCTTTCTCTTCAAGAATATCTTGGCCTCAGTAATCCCATCATAAAATATGAAGTCAAGTGGATTAAACAGCAATTAGGATTTCTTTTCATGTCATCAGGATAAAATTTCCCTTTTTATTAGTCTGTTGATTTCTACTTTGCAGACTGCATATTGAGCTGAGGGATAATGTCACTGATTAATATGACAGTAGCTGATCATCATTTGCCAATGTATGCAATGTTCCCTACTTACAAGTTCAGCACTTATTGCTCTCAACAGTAAGGATACTAATTTATGAAAATCATTTATGAAACCTAATTTTTAATGAAAATTTAATAGAAGGATTTTTTTATTCTTGTTAAATAGTGTAATGAAAAAAAGATATGTGCTAGCTACGTACAATTCATCTGGGGTTTTATGTGTTCTTTTATGAAAAAGGAAGCAATGCAGTGTATTTCAGGAGGCACACATCCATTACATTCCTTGACATTCACTAATTGAAAGTGAGACAAGAATGTCCTGAACTCAAAGATATGTGATTACTTTCTTCACAGAAGGTAAGATAGAAAAAATGTAGAGACACAATAAAGATTTGAGACTCTGTAGGTCCAGCTAAAGCAAAAACCTCATATGCCAAAGTGTATTTAAGATTCTTATCCTAAATATAACAAAATACTTCTATAGGCATAATACCTATATTTTTTATTTTCTTTTCCTAAAAGTATTTTTCAGATATAGTGGTATGTAGTATATAAACAATTTTACATTACTTATTAAAATGTTTCTGAGACTTCAACTTATGAAGCTGCTGTCTACTGGTACCTTCATATCTTGGTATTCACCATATTAATTTCCTTTTGATATATGGAATTTCTGCTGCTATAGGAAATTATGTTAGATGATACAGGAAAACAAATACAGTCAGCCCTTGAATACCACAGGACCACGGGTCTTGCTCACCCCCCCCCACCCCGTGCAGCCTTCCATCAGTGTAGAGTGGCACCTTATAATGTGCAAATTTGGCCCCAGTTGCCCCGCTCCTTCAGCTCTAGAGTGGCTGCGGGGCGTTCCCGGAAGTTCTCGCGTGCTCAGGGGAGCAAAGGGGGTCTCCTCTGCTACGTCCCCACCTGAGGAGTCCTCGGGTATCGTGACAAAGGGGTCCCTGAGCCCACGCTGCCTCCCAAGCAAGTCCTGGGCTTTGGCTGCCACCACTGTAGAAGCTGCAGCGGGTGGAGGAGGCACCACAAAGCTCTATGTACTTCATGTGTGGCTGGCTTCCTGATGCTGGCAAAGCTTCCACTGCCATCCTGCTCACATGTTTCAATGCCAAGTGCCTCCAGATTAAAATAAAAAATAAAATTGTTCAAACCCAGGAACCTGGGAATTTTTTTTATGCAGGAGATGTTTGTGTAAATATCTCCTCTGGGATGTGGGGGCGGGCAAGGGGCAGGGAGGGAAGGGGAGAAAGGAGCTTGGAACGGGGCAGGCAGGAGCAGCAGTCAGAGCCAGAGAAGAGTCAGAGAGGGAGAATCCTGCCTCCATCCCTCCTGCAGGCATCCTGAGACTGTCATGGAACCATGAGGGATTGTGCCAAGCTATGCAGCATGGCTGAAGCCAAGCTTGGGACCTAGCGCTGGTCCTGGAGGCGGGGGAAGGGTAGCAGCACAGTGATCCCTCCCTTTGGAGCTGCCGTCTCACCTTTAGGTGCGCTGCTGCAGCACACACATTTAAAGTGGAATTTCAAAGCCTGTACTCCACACTGGGGCTCACACCACTGTCCCGAGGCTGTCTACACAACAGCCAGACCCCACTGACAAGGCAATGGTTGCAAGGCAGCACCTCCCCAGCTCCTGTCCCACTCCCACTGGAGTAATGGAGTCTGTATGGCAAGAGAGGGGCTTGGCTAGCGTGCGAAGCAGCCAGCACAGCTTGTAGATTCAAATGTTAGTCAGGGTACTTGTCTTAGTTAACATATGTTAAGAAAACCCAAGAAAGGTGTACATACAGTTTGTACACTGTAATATTTTAACTCATTAACTGCACCGGTGGAGAAATGGACCAGAGCGAGAATTTAAGAGGAAAAAAATTACAAGCAGAGATACCTTTGTCCCCCTGGGGACTGACCAGATGGGATGGGAGCTATCTCTGCCCTGTTTCAGCTATCCTCACTTGGACCGGGGTGGGCACTGGGGAGGATGTGACATGGCCTCCTCGCTTGGACTGGGGTGGGCTAGGCACAGCACGGACGCAGCGCTGGCAAAACTACTGTGGCTGTCTCGCTCAGAGCACAGTGAGGTGGACGCGGTGCAGGCAGAGCAGTACACCCCGTGGTCCATGCATCACGGCGTAGGGGTTGATTTGAATATTCATGACTGTCTAATTTGAATATTCATCACTGTCAGTTCATGCAGGTACAGTTGCGAAACAGACCTCCCCAGTCGCAGAAAATTCATGCCATGCAGTAGTGAAGCTCCAATATGGGAAGCACAAAGTGGAGATGGCTGACTGTAACTGTATAACTAGAAACTTGGTGAAAACTAAGCATGTCTGTATTAGCAATCATAAAATATAATTGCCACCTACTAGTCAGTTCTAATTGAGATGATTAAACATAATCAGGATTTGGTGACCACATATAGAAATGTACTTCATAGCTTTAAGGCAGCTGGTCACCAATAAAATAGATAAGGCACAAGGCAGAGATCCTTGAACCACTTATGTCTACATAGCACATCAAATGCTATATAGAAATGCAAGTTCAGTTTGCAAAGCCAGAACACCCGTGTTAGCATAGCAACAAATGTCAGTTGAATAGCGCTCTTTCAGAAGGAATAATTAGCACTTGTTTCCTCAGGACCTTTGTGTCATACTTCACTGCCCACACTGCATGAACTGTGGTCATTTGAAGTGATTGTTGTGTTCCCGTGGATCCACTTCTCCATTTTCCCTCAGTTCATTTTGCATCAGTTATGCAAAAGAGGACCTTAACTGCAGACACATATCACTTTCTATATGATTGTAGCTAAAAGCATGACAAAGGCAGCTGTAGTTTCTTGGGTTACACAGAGATAGTGAGACTCAAAGTGTTTGGTGAACATGGGACCTATCCAATCTCCTTGAACAGAGCCTGGAAAGTCCATGGACAAGTTTGATTTGAGCATCTTAATTTAGGCTCTGCTGCCTGTAACTAGAGGTGAGCCTGTTCATAAAAAAGGCTTAATGAAGAGATTTTCCTCAAATAGCTGTGTCTATTCCAAGAAGCTTAGGGGATAGAAGATCGGTAAAAAGAGATGCTAAAGGCTTCAGCAGAGGCAGAGGTGTTATGAGAATGGGTGGAGATGGGGGAGCTAGTACAGTTATACCTCCTCCATCGCGAGGAAAGGGACAGGCCAATGCCGTCACGAAAGCCTAACCTCGGAAAGAGCTGCAGGTCGGTAATATGCATGCAGGCCACGCCCATTGCCCCACCCCCTGGAACTCTGCAGGGCTCCAGGGCACTTTTTTGCTTCTCCCTTCAGACTCTCTGAGCACGGGGAAGAAAAGAGAACCGTTTCTGAGCCCCCTCTGAGTCGGAGCCCGCCCCGCGCCGCCTGTCCTGCGCACCGCCCGTCCCGGGCACTGCCAGCAGTGTCCCGCGGGGCGGGAGGGTTCAGCTGTGGCAGTGGAGTGAGCATGGCCACTGTGCCCAGCCCAACCCCACTTTCCTGCCCTTTCCCCCCGTAGCCATGGAAACAGTAACACGCACCCGCGGGGGGATCAGTTCCCCAACTGTGCTTAGAGTAACAGGGGACAGCGGGACTCCTGCCCCACCCCATGGGGCCGGGCCAGAGCTGCCCCACTGGGAGCTCTGGCACTGCCTCTTGGTGGAGCAGACGCACTACGCATGCGCGAGCGGCATAAATTCACAAATGGTGGAATCAAAACTGTGATAAATTCACATCGCAAATGCACGAGGTCATGAAGGAGAAGTCGCGATACAGAGACGATTCACTGTATTTGGTAACTGCAGGATGTTTCCTAGATTAGGGATCTGACAGGTTTTAAAAATTTATGCAAAAGTCAGTTGCATCTTTTTTACCTTTTTTTCTCCAGGTACAACACAGTAAAAGTTCATTACCTTTTCTTGATTGACCCTCTGATCTTTGGGAAAACTTAAATACAGACTGACAGAAAAATTGTTACCTCACATAGAATGTCCTGCTGTACAGTAATTGTATCATTGAAAGATCCCCACTATTTAGTGGCTGTCATTTTCATAAGTATTTTTACAGTTATATAGAATTTTAAACCATAGAGTATAACAAGGCATATTCAGTATCATCCAAGTGAAATTTGTAGCGTATCTGAAGAATATGATTAACAGTTCCAAAGCTCCAGTTGTTTTATTTGGAAGACACAATAAATAGCTGTAAAATGAAAATTTTTCTTTTTTATTTACTAACATGAAAAAAAAATCTACCCTTAAAATACAGTATTGAGAATGCAGAGTAAGAATTTACTGTAAGTTGCTAGAAACTAGTGGGAAATTTGTCCCTATTTTCTTTCTGCTTTATAAAATGACATTACCTCTTTTTTACATCTTGCTGCCGTAACTGTGCATTATTACTTACATAAATAAAATTTTTCAGGGATAATTCTGTCTTGTAAGAAGATGAATATCTTATTAAAGCCATCAATCAGTTACTTATCAGATCGCATCACCATTACCATAAAATTATTTTAGGACATTAGCTCACTGTAGTTAACTTTTATCCCATTTGCCTATTTGTTTAAATGGTCTTATAGCAAAGAGGCATCATTTTATCAGGCTGTAATTTTTGCTTTTGGTAAGTAAATGAAGGTGTCTGAAAGGCAGGAAGAGAAATGTTTCTGATCTATATTGTCTGAAATAATTTTATAATGGATGACAGCAAACCCGGCAAATTGATCAGCACCTGATTCTTTCTCATAACTTGTTGATAAAAGTCCATGCCTTATTTTGATGTGCTAGGCTTGCTTGCTTGGTTTCTTTTATGTGTAACATGTTGCCAGAAAGCAGCATCAGATGTTCAATATATGCAGGTCTGTATTGTAAAAGCCACTCTCTCAGTTCAGGTGCAACTGAAATCAATAAGACTGAGTGCTTTTTAAGAGACTTGAATGAAGAACAATTACCTGCTACAGCTAAATTACATTTTATATTGGATCATCTCTAGGCTGGAAGCCGGTAAGCACAAAAGTGAGGAGGTGTAGAAATTAAAGAGCTGACACAGTGACAGATGTGGCATACCAAAATACTGAGTTAACCTGTGTTTTGGTAAATTAGATCTGCACTTATATAAACTGTTAGAACTGCAAAAGGCATCTGAAGGGATATAAATTCAAAAGCATCATGCAGGGCTTCATTCTTTCCACGTTTCAAAGAAATAGAGAGCTGTAGCACCTTGGTTTTTTCTGGACTCCTTTATGTTGCTTTATATTTTGTGAATTCTGGGCTAGACTGTAAATGGAGACAGTTCTGCAGAAGGTGCTGCAGTCCGGCTGGGACCTGACAAGGGCCGACTGATCCGTGCTGGGCTATGTAGTTAATACATTAGCAAACACATTTTACGTTCCTCACATATCTGCAAACACAAAATAACTAAGCAGGAGAAAATACAATGGAAACAAAAGTCTTCAGGTTTCTGTCACAATAATTGCTCTCTAGAGTGTGCTTGTGTTAACACTTCTGTAAGCAAAAATCCTTTGGGGTGGTAAAACCATGTTCCTCAAATATACTATTGTTTGGTTGTTAGGGTGCAGTGTTTGCACTGATGAGAGAGAGGGTATTTTGTTTGGTTTTATTCTCTATGCCTGCTGTCAGAATGATGTATTTAAGAAAGTTACTCTACTTGGAAGAATTACATTATAGGCTTCTAAGACTCCCAGGTGCCTCTGGGTACAGACGTCTTAAAAATCTGCACCCTTTTTGGACTGTTTTTATAATTCATGTCTTTTCCTATCATTTTTCATTAGTACTTTTATCACAAGACAGTTAGAAAAAAATATTCATTTTGGAATGTCCTGCAGCAGTGTTGTCTTGTTGTTAACTCTTGTCATATTTCACTCACTGGGTTTGAAAATGGAAAGTGATGAATGGCTACAGTGTTTTGTCTGTAAAATCCACTTTAGTACAATGGTGAGTGTCCCCGCCTCTCATGCAGGAGACCGGGGTTTGATTCCTGCCAGGGAGGCAGTGGTGCTCCCTGAGAGTTGGACTCAATGATCCTTGTGGGTCTCTTCCAACACAGAATGTTCTGTGCTTCGAAGCAGGGCAAAAGAGAAGGTCAGATAAGATAGAAGTTCAGGGACAGAAAAAGACATATGGGCATAGAGAAGGGCAGATAAGGGTGGAGAAGAATGAAGAAGATGAGCAACGAAGGGTAAAAAAATGGTTTAATGTTAATGTATTTAGCAGCCGTGTGGAATTATCAAACCTAAAATATTTTGATCTTCCTCACATTTATATGCCTTAAAACATAAATGATCATGATGCAAAGCAATCAAAATTGTACAGCAAATCAGATTTTAACAAAATCCTTTTTTTCCTGTTTGAGAAATAGACTCAAGCATGAAAACATGCACTTTTTGTCTGTGTGTGTATGTTAGCATGATCTGAATTTCCTAATTCAGATTCAGATGTTTTCTTAAAGGTGAAGACATATTTGAACAAACAAAGGAGGTCTTTTGGGTTTTTTTTTCTCTGAATATATTTAAAATAGACTACTTTTGAAAGAAACTTCAGAGCCCCATTTGCATCCTAATTGCAGCCCTTTTCCTGGGTTACAGTTAGGCAGACTGTAGAGTGACATTAGGGGATTTCTGGGGCAGAGAAGTTGTTGGTTCTAGCTGAGCTACTGAAAAATAAAAGGGAAAGAGATGAATGGATTTTTTGCTTCAGCAGTCACCAACTGGCAGATTGGCTCCTTGGAGCACTGCCAAGCAGCAGTTTACATCAGCCCTGCAGCTGCTCTAGGCTGGGCTGGAGCATGACTGGCATGAAGCCACCTTCAGAGTTGGACAAGGACGCGGCCTTCAAATTGGAAAACAGATGCATTGGGATTGTGGCTTTGCTCGCTCATGTCTAATGCTCATAGAGTACAGTTGCTACCTAAAAGTCCATCGCAGAACATTTTGCATTAAAAGCTTACAGGAACATAAGCAGAGTAGGGTAAAAATAAATGTTTAAGTTTGTCCAAAGTATTTTTTTGTTGCTGTTGACATGGCATGTGTGATTTTTAATTCTGAGCATTTCATTCTGGGACACTTTTCTTATTCTGACCAGTCAATAAGGATCCTAAATGACTGTATAACAGACCAGCAAGAAAACCCAGTTGTGTTACATTCTTTCAGGCTAAATTATCTGAATTCGTCAAATGAACAACAACATACAACTAATTTTAATTCTATACATTGTGATTTTTATAAAAATGTTAGATTTATAGCAAAAAATAACTTGCATGAAAATCAAAGTGGCATTGGAATTTTTATTGACACTGTTTTGGAGGGAGAATAGTTATTGGAGTGAGAAGAGGGAAGGGGATTTCTTCTTAATTTTAACTCCCATCTGACTCATGTTCTCTTTTTCTGATTAGAAGCCATTCTTCAGTAGTTTGTCATAGATAACAGAGTCTCCCATGATATACTCCTGGGGAAGATGGCAGCAAGGGGTTTTGACAGGAATATTCTCTGCTGGGTCAGGAACTGGTTGGATGGTCAAGCCCAGAGAGTGGTAGTAAATGGTGTCTCATCTAGTTGGTGACCGGTTACCAGTGGTGTCCCCCAAGGGTTGGTGTTTGGTCCGGTCCTGTTCAACATCTTCACTGACGATATTGATGATGGGATTGAGTCCATCGTGACCAAATTTACAGATGACACCAAACTCGGAGCCTGTGTTGATCTGTTACAGGGTAGAGGCCCTGCAGAGAGACCTGGACAGACCAGAGAGATGGGCAGATTCCAAGAGAATGAAATTTAATAAGTATAAATGTCAGGTTCTGCATTTTGGTTAAAGTAACCCCAAGCAGAACTGTAGGCTGGNCACAGAGGTGGTTGAGTTGCCAACCCTGGAGGTGTTTAAGGGTAGGCTGGATGAGGTGTTGAGTGATATGATCTAGATGTAGCTGATAGGTTAGTTGGATTATAGGTTGGACTGCATGATCTTCAAGGTCCTTTCCAGCCTTATCTATAGTGTGATACTGTGATAACAATAATAATACTGGGCTTTGGCAGTGTTTCTACTAAAATCTCTGCTCATTTGATATCTAACTGTGTATCTGATAGAATGAGTCTTTCCTTCTTAACCATTTTATTGTCTCATTGCTGGGGTTAGGACCAAATCAGATGAGTCCTATGAGAAAAGATCAATGTGATAGTTTTTTATTCTAGAGCAGAGAAGATTAAGGGGTTGCTTGACAGTATCCTTTGAAGACATAAAGAGATATCCAAGATCAAGCATCAATTTTTTCATCATTTCCATGGCAGAAAGAGAGAGAGAGAGAGAGAGAGAATAGACTTGAATCCAAAAAGATTCAGTTTAGACATTGAGAAGACCTTTTCTAAAAGTAAAGGTAATATAATGAAGGAGGCTGTACAGATACATTGATGAAGGTCCTTAACAGGTGGTAAAATACCAGTATCAGGAGCAACATAGGCATAAACTGATGCTAACTGGAAGTGTAGAATAGACTAGAAGTCCCACCATGACATTCCTTTAAGGTTCTATATCAATCTTTAGGTTGTCGAAGAGTGACACATAGTAACTCCAGAAATATTCCCTTACAATAAATGTAAGGATTTCTGGCATGGCATTAAATTTTACTCTTTTGTCCCTGTAGGAAGATTTTATTTACTTTCATAAAAATAGATAGATAGATAGATAGATAGATAGATAGATAGATAGATAGATACATACATACATACATACATACATACATNATCCTCGTTGCCCTTCTCTGGCCCCTCTCAAGCAGCTCCACATCCCTCTTGAACTGGGGAGCCCAGAACTGCACACAGTACTCCAGATGAGGTCTGACCAGCGCTGTGTACAGGGGAAGGACAACCACCCTGGACCGACCGACCACACTGTTCCTGATGCAGGCCAGGATGCCTGCATCATGTATGTATGTATGTATGCTGAACAGTCCCAGTTCCTGTAGTCGCTCCTCATAGGGCCTGCCCTCCAGTCCCTTCACCATCCTCGTTGCCCTTCTCTGGACCCTCTCGAGCAGCTCAACATCCCTCTTAAACTGGGGAGCCCAGAACTGCACACAGTACTCAAGATGAGGTCTGACCAGCTTAACCAAAGCATGAAGATATTTGCAAAATAAGTTCTTTAGATTTTGTAAGTATTAGAGATTATTAAGTGTTGAACTCTATGCAATCAAAATTCTCATTTATTCATCATGTGAAATGCTTTTGGAAATCTGTTTAGAATTCATTTATTATGATCTGATAAAAAATTATCCTGCTTTGATTTAAACTTTGATTTAAAGAAAATGGCCACATCATTACCTAAATTAAGAATTTTACAGTATTACTTCTGGTAAGTGTGAATAAACAATACTTCTCTTTTATGTTTGCAGTACCTTGGAAGTTTTACCAGCAGTTGAAAGTCACCTTTCAATTTAGTCTGCCAGACCTATGTGCTGGGTCTACAGACATGCGCAGTGAGGAATGTTTCATGTACTCTACATCATTTTTCTACTGTGCTCTTTACTAATACTTTTGCTTTGTTTTGTTTCCACAGACTACATATCCAATCAGAATGGTGAGCCAAAATCTCAGCACAAGGGACAAAAGGTCAGCACATACTCCCACCGAGGACCTTTTTAGACACTCGTCAGGCAACCAAGCAGCAACCTATGAAAGCAAGAGCTGTCAGCTGTCTAATTTGTGTCTGAGCAACCTCCTAGAAGAGAAAGAAATTGTGGAAGTCGTGAAGCATACTAGAGGCATGTATGAAACCCTTGCTTCGGAGGTCACACAGAACAGTTTGGTCATCATGGCACCAAATACAGAAAAGCCAGCATCCAAGGCAGACAGCTACCCAGTGTTCTCAGGGGCTCCAAAAGACCAAACTGCTGTACCTTGGCAGCATACCACCTTCACAGGGAGACTTGGACAGCCTCCGAGGGGACCCATCTCTTTACACATGTATAGCAGGAAAAATGTTTTCCTCCACCACAATTTACACACAGCAGAACTACAGACTTTAGGTCAACAAGATGGCTAACAAGGTGCTTATATTCTTGCCATCAAAGGAGAGTTGATTAAAGAGAAACATAACCTCACCTGAAGCTCAGTCTTCAGTTCTCATCTGTTGCTACTTTCATGTGAAAAAAATAAAGTAAATTTTAACATTGTGAGTTCCATACTTTCCCATCTGGGAATGAAGCAAAAGGATGAACTAGATTGTTAAATAACATGATTTGTCATACAGAAGTCACTATGGGTATAATAAATGGGAACATTTGGCTGGAACTGCAGTTCCAATATTGGCTGAATATATATTTTTTCCCTTCTGTATGTCACTATCATTCCCTCAAGTTTTAGGAGATAATCTTAAATAATATCTTGTATGTTTAATAATATTACTGTTAAAGTAGATGTGAGGAATTAATAGGTAAGTAATTTGTAATTCCTCTTGAATGTCATAGAAACTAGGGAAATAAGGAGTCACAAATCTTTAAAGACCCTCTTTTCACAGTTGTTTTTTTTTAATACAGTGGCATTTTCTGGCTTGTAGTGGTGTGTTACCACTTCCTGCTGCCTGTGTTATATGAGTGCCTCGTGCCACAGGTAGAGGAAGTGATTGATTTTCCCCTGACAGCAAGGTTCATAGAGACTCTCCAGGTATTTGAGTCAGTAATTAGGTCTGAAACTGAGGATGTCAGCTTGGTTCCTCAACCTTCCCTTCCCTCTTCTCACCTTTATTTAATGACGTTTCTTCAAGTGTTTCTGTTCTATGAGGACATGTCAAGTTGTGTTGATCTTAGCACTTTACAGGCACTGTGTCACTCATGATGCAATGTGACAGTCTGCTATGTAAGGCGTCCTATAAGTACATTTTACTTCCCAACCCAAAGATGGGTAAAAGACTAAAGTAAGAGAACTTGTCTTATTACCTGGTCCAAATTACCTGTGTAAATCAAAATTTCTGTAGGCTATGTCATCTGTACTTAAGGACCTGGTTTATACCAATGCAGTGGGTTTGCTAGTCCTGACATACTACACACAAGTGACATTAATTTAGTACCTGGTCTCACAGGAGTATGAAATTATCTGATCATACCATAGAACTTCCATAGACCTGTCAGTAGAAAAAGATCTAGTTTTCCCCTCTCAGAAGGCTTGAAAACAGGCATCTGAGATAAGTTATTCTAAACATATGGCATATACTAAACATGGCACTTAGTTTGGAACCTCTCTGATGGAGGGTAATCTGTTCAAATTCTAATAGTACATACGGTAGTAGTTAATAAATAATCTGGCTATTTAAGCAGGATTGAGACAGATCTGAGGCAAGTCACTCCTCTCTTTGGTGATTGATTACGGAAGACAAGAATGCAGAACATCCTCACACAAAGAAACAAGGCAGTGACTTAACAGGAATAGCATATAATGAAAAATTTCTGTAGCAACTAAAACACTTTTTAAAGGTAAATCACAAAGAATAGATAAAATGAATTAATGATAAAATTTTAACCGGTGTTAAGTATATCTGTTTCACTACTTAATATTTGGATTAACACAATTATGGATTTACAATGATGTTGAGAGATATTTTCCAAAGTGATTTCAGCAGCCTAAAATTTCAGGCTTCTGTTTACTAAGGTTTTTATTTCAGAGCAGATTTTATTACATTATCTGATATTTGAGGTTTTGTCTAAATACTCTGTAGGGGTAATTTTGGGTATCCAGAAATGGATAGACAAAAATAAAGACAAACATTTGCCAAAATTATTCATATTCATGTGAACATTGCTACTGCCAAAACAGAATGTGCAAAAATTGCAAGCATATCTTGACTGAATTACCTATGGGTATTCAAGACTCACAGTCCTGCACTGAAACTCGTAATTTAAAATCTACCAAAAAACATTAAAAATAGTCATAAGAGAATTTTGCTACTCAGAATCACTCTTTCTTCTGGACAATCTCTTAAAGTCATGGTAGATTCAGAGGCCAGTTGATTCTTACTAACAATTCATTTCAGTCTTGCTCATTTCAAGAGTTGATGTGTGCAATTATATTTCAGATCTGTAAATAAATTAAACACATGCTGTAATCAAGGGGTTTTTTTCCCCAGGGTACAAATGTATTCTACTACATTAAAAAAACCTCCCCCCCCCCAACCCACAATAAAACCATTAAAAAAACCCAACAACAAAACCAAATAAATCAATATCCTCTTCAATTTTCACTTATGTACTGTATCTATAGTTGTTTTTTATGTGGGAAAATGGACTTTTGGATTACACTTTATTAAACAAAATCCATCTACAAATTTCAAAAATAACATTTTAAATGCCACTGTTTTCTTGGAAAATCTTTTATGGAGCTAAAACTTAAAAATACTCAAGAAAACAGTTCAATGAAAGTGAGGGATATTTTTAAAATGTCATCTTGAATCTGTTTTATATCAGTATTTTCAGCATTGTTATGCTATTTGTAATACTAAGTGTAAATCTTACCCAAAGCAGGGTATTGGCCACATGTTAATGTATAGTTCAGCAGTAACTGTAAAACAGAAATCCTTTCTTTGATTCTCTTGTGTATATAGTAAATCATAAAGCAACAGCATGTGGACATTCTTGCAGTGAATTGATTCCTTTGTACTAAAAATCTCTAGTTTTTTAAGAGTTCCATGTATAAAATGATTTATACATTTCTCCAAGGCTGTACATATCCAAAGATGTGACACCATGGAGAAAAAAATCTTTATTATTTTATTTAACAGATGTATTTTTTTCTGCTTTTTTAATTTTCTGTTTCTGTACAACAAAGCATAACTGCAAAGTTTCTGCTTAAAATTACTTCTGTTAGTGCAATGTCTTTTAGTGTGGTAGAGGGCATTTTAAAGAGGGAGAAATCCCCAAAGAAAAACTGTTTCCATTTGAAGCAATGTCCGTCCTATTTAAAAAAAAAAAATCACTTGGCAGAAGAAATCTTAAATCTGTGCCCTAAATACTCTTTTTTTTTTAGTAATTTAATGGAGCCACACATGAAATGGCTCTAGGCTTAGCTCTAGATATCTCTAGACTTACTTTACTAGAGTCCTTCTACATGACATGTTTATAAGATACAGTAACACGCTAGGGTCAGCCCTGCTACTAAATTTTTGAGATGGAAGGAAAACATTTGTCCAATACAGTTTTTATATTTGGTTTTCAGAGCAGTGCAAAGAGGGGTTTGGTGTAGTTTGTGCATGTGAATGAAGTGGTGAGTGTCCCCGCCTGTCATGCAGGAGGACTGGGGTTCAATTCCCGCTGAGGAAGCAGTGTTGCTGTTTGAGAGTTGGACTCTCTTTGTCAGTCCCTTCCAACTCGGAATATTCTGTGAATTCTGTGAAAGTTCAAGGTGCGTGCTTGTGCATACTGGAAAGAGAAGTTTTACTACAAACCTCTCCTCTATTTCGGCTATTTAACAACATATGAAAGCATCCAGCAGCATCAGTTTCTGCCACCTTTCCAAGATAGGCCAGTGCTCTGTATGTAAAATGAAACAGCCAGAATAGATTCCTTTACTTCAGTCCAGACTCTTACTGCTTTTCATTCCAAACTACACATGACTACATAAATGTTAGAATGACTTTCCATACTTGATTTTTTTTCCTGGAAATTGTGACACTGTATATCCAGACTAAGATGTTCACATGATGTTTAGAAAAAAAATTAAAAGCTTACCAAAATATTCATGTTTGTCCTAAAAGTTCATTACAGTCACTGCCTTAAAACTTCTTTTTTCCCCTTTCCTAAAAACCAGTTTGGAAGTTGTGATTTCTGTCTGTGCTGATTCAGTTTAAACTGTTAAATACATGGAAAAATAATAAAACCGAGGTATTTACATATCAGTACTGTAATTTATATGCCATAACAGTTGTGCCATATCTCCACTGATTTGATTACTTTGTCATTGACTTCAGCTATAGCTAATATTGACACAGCAGAAAGAAGGCAGTCCAGAAAGTTCATAGAGTGTATTGAGGATTGCTACCTATCCCAGCTGGTTAATGAGCCCACCAGAGGTGGGGCTTATCTTGACCCGCTTTTCACAAATAGGGATGATCTGGTGCGTAATGTGGATGTTGGAGGTTGTTTGGGATGTAGTGATCATGAGATAATAAAATTCACAATAAACAGTGCAGCAAAGAGGGGGGGCAGTATAACAGCTAAGCTGGATTTCCATAGGGCAGATTTTGGGTTATTGAAGGAACTGATTAAGACAGTTCCTTGGGAGGTGGCTCTTAAAGACAAGGGGGCCCAGGATAGCTGGGAGTACTTCAAGAAAGAGATTTTCAAGGCACAGGAGCAGGCTGTCCCGGTGTGTAGTAAGTCAAGCCGGAAAGGTAGACGACCACCCTGGTTGAGTAAGGAGATCTTGAATGAGCTAAGAGTCAAAAAAAGGATGTATCACCTTTGGAAGGAGGGGAAGGTAACTAGGACTTTGTTTAGGGATGTTGTCAAGTCATGCAGAAAAAAAATTAGAGATGCAAAAGCTCAGTTTGAGCTTCAATTGGCTACTAATATACAGGATAACAAGAAAGGCTTTTACAGGTACGTTAATGGCAAGAGGAGGGACAGGAGCAATCTCCAATCTCTACTGGATAAGGAGGGCAACATCATCACTGGGGATGAGGAAAAGGCAGAGATGCTTAATGATTTTTTTGCCTCTGTCTTTAATAGTAAAGACAGCTGCTTACATAATGAAAGGTCTCTTCAAGGGTCTCTTGA
>WEKX01007994.1:88359-100260 GCA_013390025.1 Pitta sordida
GACTGAGAGAGCTGGGGTTGTTCAGTCTGGAGAAGAGGAGGCTGAGGGGAGACCTTATCGCTCTCTACAACTACCTGAAAGGGAGGTGTAGCCAGCTGGGTGTTGGTCTCTTCACTCTGGCTACAAGTGATAGAACAAGAGGACACAGTCTTAAACTGCGTCAGGGGAGATTTAGACTGGACATTAGAAGGAACTTTTTCACAGAGAGGGTGATCTCACAGTGGAATGGGCTGCCCAAGGAGGTGGTGGAGTCACCGTCCCTAGAGGTTTTTAAGAAAAGGTTGGATGATGTACTTGGTGGCATGACCTAGATATTAGGGTAGTGTGTTATAGGTAGGATGGTGTGTTGGTAGCAGGATGGCAACAGGTTAGGTAATTAGGTAATAGGTTAGGTAACAGGTTTGGCTAGGTTAGGTAATAGGTGATAGGTTGGACTCGATGATCTCTAAGGTCTTTTCCAACCTTACTGATTCTGTGATTCTGTGATTCTGTGATTCTGTAATTAGATTATACTGAGTCAAGTCACCTTATGATTGGCATTGTGGCCTTTAATCCAACTAGTCTTGTTTTATGAATGGGAGATCTCTGAATTTGGAAATCTTTCCTAGTTCACAAAAATTCAAGAAAAGATTTCACCTAGGAAAAATGCCATTTATGCTGAATGCACTTTTTTCCTCCCTTCACATTCAAAAGCAAAAAATCCCTGTAAAACCCGTTGTATATCTTCATAGGTCATAAATGAAGTAGAGTCGAATCTAGCATGATGTTGAAATAAATACCCAGAGAAATAAAATCCAGGGGAGTCATCCTACAGATATTTGCAGTGGCTCAAAAGAAAAAGTTCTGTATCTGAGTGCATTAATGAAATATGTTCTGTTGCCTCTACCGTGCTCATTACTGGTAATTTTTTTCTCAATGAGAATTTGATATTTGAAGTTTTTTCTGGATGAAGTGGGCAGTTCAGCATGAGAAAGTACCTTGAAAGGGATGGTGGAGGTTTTCTCCCAGCTTAGAGAAGCGCAGTGCATAATTTCCAGGCTTTATTTTAGTGTTCTCCAGCCAGCAAGAGGTTGATAGAGATTCCTCAGGCACAATTCCTCAAATCACGCAGACATGACTGCCTTTAAATCAAGTTTTCTTTAATATGTCCTATGTAAGGCAGTTGTAAAATACAGTGATACCCCGGAATTAACTGGGAGTCAGGTCTGGGCAGATCTCATGAGTTATGAAATCTGTGAAGGTACCGAACCCATGAATATTCAAATACTCCCCGCCTGTAGCCACGCATCCTCCACTAATAAGGTTTGGAGGGGCGGGCCTGGGAGTGTGGCTCGCACTGTATACTCATTAAAGTGGAGGAAGCACCCTTTGGTCCTTCCCAGCCGTGAAATTCAGAGTCCGGGACATTCTGTACACGTGCGTGGTCTCACAACTCACTGAAAATCCAACCGCTATTAATTGAATCCATGATATGCGAGCCACTAATATGCAGGGGATCACTGTAATATAAAAATCTTGGCAGGTGCCGAACACATCTTAGTAGTTTACGATGTGCTGTTTTTAACCCAGTAAACTCTGTTTGGATCCTGCTGCCTGGCTGGTGGTCTGTCCAGGTTGTGAGAGTGTATCCACTGTGATTCATATGATGGTAACTCCTCACAGTATAAAGACACTGGATATATGTCCTCTGAGGAGCATGAGATTTACAGTGTCTTTTCAGTCTAGAATTGTCGGGATTTAATTACCTTCTTCCTCAAGGATCTTCTGTTTTTGCAAAGTTAGTGGGAAAGGAACTTACTTTCTAAACTATTTTGGAAATATTTTATGGGAAATTTTAAAATACATTTAAAATATCCCTCTGCATCTAAAGATGAGGGGGGGGGAAAGGATGAAAAAAATTAACTTTTATCAGCCTAGATTTCCTATAAATCTGAGATTCTGACTAGCCACAACTGTCACTTGCATTCTGTATAGCTGGGAAATATTTTTGGACTTGTCATTTTTGTTGCAAATCATTACCCTAGTTCTAGGGCGGTTTGCCCTTAATGCTGTACGTGAAGCACACAGGGAGGACTCAAGGATTTCTGCAGAAGTAATCCTGGTCCTATGAAAGCAGGGCAGCAATAAACTTCCCTGAAGGTCTCTGTACATTTTCTGATTGATCTTAAGTGTGAAAGATTTTTCAGAAACTGATGGATGTGGCAAGTATCATGTCTATTGTTTATCTAAATCTGCACAGAGGTTATAGGCCAGAAAATGCTCCATGGAGATTTTTCTAGTGCACAAATAGTATCTCTGTGTATTCTGTATTGTGACCCTTTCTGTGTCTCCCTGGATTTCAGAAACATTTCCTTTAGGTATGGACTTGTAATGACAATGTAGACAGTTTGCACAACTGTGTTATTTCTGCTTTAAGAAGGCTCCACTGGATTGTTTTTTTTAATATATCATCTTTAAAATGTTTAATATTTTCTCCCTGAATTCTTTTGTTGCTGGTATAGTAGTCAGTACATTCAGAGAAAATGTGCCCTTCCTAACTGTGAAGGCTTCAACTCTGTTGGGGAGGTGTGGATACAGTTTGTTTACATCTACCTAAAAACTGTCAAAATTACTTAAACACATGCATAAACAAATACGTTGCCAAATTTGAGTCTCCTTTTGTCACACTGCAAAGGCCCTAATAGGGTAGTTTTGAAATGCATGTGGATATCAACAGTAATAATAGAATTTTTTGATTTTCCATTATGTCAATGCACTTTATATGATGATTTAATATGAACTTCACATAAACTTGTATTCTTTTTCTTACCTAAACAGGGTTCAGAATTCTCTTCTTAAATGTAAGCATGTAAACAATCCCATAAATAAAAACAGTCAAATCCCACTTTGAAAAGGTAACATACAATTAAATAATTTTTTCTAACATAAGCAGTTCCATTCATGTATCTTTTTTGAAAAGTATGATGTACAAAAATATTTTTACTTATACAGTGATCCTCCACATAGTCGCGGTCCGTAATTTGTGGGATCTTATACTCGCTGTTGATTTTCCAGCGAGCTGCGTGACCTGGCGTGTGCGCAGAACCTACTGCAACCTCAGTCTGATCAGCCCCCATCCCTGCTGCCTGCGCCGATCCCGTCCTTGGCAATCGCCCCGTGCACCCTGGCACTTGCCTGCCTCGGTGGAGCACAGCCAGATATCTGAAACAAGCCCCGCTCTCAGGACCCTCCTCCAGATCTTATTAGGGGAGGGGGCATGGCTACAGGCGCGACGTACTTGACTACGTAGTGGGTTTGCTATCTTTGCGGATTCTGCAACTCTTGTGAGGAGGACCAGACCCAACAGCCTGTGAGTAACGGGGGTCACTGTATATACAGGTTATTATGACTACTCTGCAAAACTCCCAGATAAGTGGAAAAGATAATGACAAAAGTAATTTGTCCAGTTATATCATCAGGCTTTGTATGCCAAATATTTTATTTTTTTTTTTAATTTCTTTCCCTTGGTTAAGGGTGAAAAAAAACCCCAGACCATGTTTATGTACATGCCCTACAGAATCTGTGTCGAGATGATCAATACTACAAGGAGAATATAAGCAATCAAAGTCCTTAATCAGTGATACATCTGATGTTGTTTAAGCAAGAGGATCAACAGTATGTATATAAAAATATAAGCAGTATGTATATAAAAATATAAAAGGAGAACAGATGTTTTGTTGCTCAGAAAAATCTAATGGAAGGGTAAAGGCTGACAGATTAATATCTTTCTCTGTTCCAGGGCTGGCCATGCATGGTCATTTGGTGCAAAATATTTATGAAGTGAATCTATTGGAATAACAAGAAATTGGATAAAATGATCACATAACACCACAAAGTATGGTTAATGGTACTTCCATAATTTGATCAAACAGCTTTGGTGTGAATTTGCATCTTTTTATTACCAGAGTATTATCTTTACCTGAAGGATAAGTGTCAGCAGAACAATGCAATTGCATTGCAACATAGAAACAATTGAAAAACAACAACAAAAATATATCCCTAAAGCCTTGCACTTTGTACAGTCTTTTCTAACTATCTGAAGTAGGTTTATACAATTGTGTTTTATGCAGCCATAGTAATGCCCTTACACTGGGTATGAGCATGCTCTAAACAATAAGTAAATATGGAAGAGGGTCATGATCAGGACTCTGCATCAAGAGCTGCATTTATTTAACAGGGTCACAGTCTTGGTTCTTCTTTCAGATAAAGGACCAAGATTCTTCTGAGAAAACCTTTATACAAACATGTCCACAAATAGTTTGGCCTATATGAATTTCAAACTGATTTGGGGAAAATTAAAATTTTAATTAAAAAACCCCTCTCCAAGTATTTTGGAGAATTGTATGTTCTTTAGTACTGCCGAAGGCCATTAGAGAGCTTTAGGCATTTTTCTATGAACAAAAGTGTTCTGCTTCATGTGTTACAATTGAACATTTTATCTAATCATTTTCTCATTGTGAACTTGCTTTTCAGTATCTTGCTGTTCAGGATGGTATTTTTTTAAACAACTGACCACTAAAAAAATTGAAGTACTAATAAGACATTGAATTTTGTGTTATACACTTTAAAATACCTATTTAGTTTTAATAACAGCTTGCTGCAAGGCCAGAAGTTATATACTGTTGAAATAAATTTTCTAAATTTAATTGGCAATGCCATACAGATTATTTGAATTAGAGGGTTTAAAAGAATAGCAAAGATGAAAGAAGGAGTAAACTACTAACTTCAAGGTTAAGTAATGTACTGTTGAAGAGTATTGAGGAGTATAGTTCTGTGTGAGACAATGAAAAGCTGTTTCACTGAACATACTCTAGTCAGACCAGGACCACTTTGATGATTTAGATGGGATCTTAGATTTAAAAAGAAAGAAACGGGAAGATTTTTTCTTAGAGATAACACACTTAAAAAGGCAACTTAGAAATCAACTTGGAGCAGAATTTACAATACTGAAGCTATTTACACAAGGTATGGTCTGAAAAGAAAGATGTAAACTGTATCTAATTTCTGATTGGACACGTTCACTGGTAATTGTGGTGGTCTTATTCTACAAAGTCATAAATTAGGTAAATTCTTATATAACAGGAAAATAACACATAATATTTAAGAATATTCAACACATAACCCAACATTTGATTTTAGTACCATATTACCCCACTTCCTTTGATTTTTTGCTTTTATATTTTCTTTTTTAACGGTTTTAAGGTTTTGTAACTTCTGTGCAATAAGAATCTGATTGTTTCAAGTTCAGTCCTTGTGCACTGACTGAAAAATAGACCTAGCCTTTAGATAAAAACAATTGTCTCTGAAGAATATGAAGCAGCATCCTGTTTTTGTTTTAATCTGATTACTGGGTAAATAATTTTTTATGGATTATTTTGAAGAATTATGGCAGTTTGTAAAACTGTGGAATTCTGTTGGCACTGTTTAATGGTTATTTGTTTGTTCTTGTTTCTAGTTGTCATTATTTTTCCTTCTATGTTTAATGGAAAAAATATATATTTTTTATATTTATAAGGAATTTTAATTTTAAACCTTATCGTAGAGATGCACATTCATATATTTCCATATTTTAAATTAACATAAAGGGCTCTTACAATTTTGCTTTTCATTCTGCCAAAAGATAATTGGTTAATAAAAATCTTGTGTTCTATTATGAGCCTGTGTTGGTATTGTCTTTGAAACAGCTTACATTTCTTTCATTTTTCTTCGTAGTTTTTTTAGGAAATACAAGTTGCACTTTAATAGACACTTTTCCTTTATGACTTAATGCTGTTAACAGTCTGTTAAAAAAGCATATTTTTTTTCCCTGAGATTCTTTAATCACATTATGAGAATTTTCAGTTGAAAAAGAAATCCATTCTGTCTTGGTGTTTTGCAAATTCGTTACAACACTATTTCCTGAGTATCCAAATAATTGCATATGCAACATTTCTCAGTTCCCTGCTTCACTTCTCACATGTTCTTAGTGTAAAAATAGTAATTTTCACAATCAAAATTAGGCCTTAGTTTTGTTTTTCTTTTTAGCTTCCTATTCTGTTGTATTCTTTTGCTTGCATTTTGTGTATTTTTGTGTGTAACCCATCACAGTGTTTCAAGGATGTTATAAAAATAAAACACTCCACTTTTCTCCATCCTCCCTAGAGCATATATCAATAACTGTCTTAACCTACAGAGGCCAAAATCATAATACGTATTAATTTGATTCAAATATAGGATAATTAAGCAACTTTTCTCATTTGTAAGGCTGTAAAATATTTGTGATCACTAACAGTAGCATATTGGAATGGGGTGCCCAGGGAGGTGGTGGAGTCGCCATCCCTGGAGGTGTTTAAGAGAAGACTGGACAAGGAGCTTAGTGACACGGTCTAGCTGGGGGGTGTAGGGCTACATGATTCTGGGCCCCTTCTGGCTCGGAGTGGCCTGCTAGACTGTGAGGGATCTAGGTTGGTGTTATGCTCTGCGATGTGCTCTCGGTCTCTGTATGGGTGTTAGATGGTGAGTTGGACTAGATGATCCTTGTGGGTCCCTTCCAACTCATAATACTCTGTGATTCTGTGATTAATAAAAGAAGGAGGAAGACCAAAGTGATTACTGATAATGTCCTGAGTTCTATTTCAGTTTATTCCTGCATGTAAGTAATTCCTATGGACTGCATTTTTAGACCAGCAGATTTATTTGTTTGAAGGCTTTTTATTTGCCTTTTTTTTCCCTTTTTACATCTCCAGCAGTATACCATTTTCAGTCCCAATTTGAAGACTTCAGCTCAGCCTCCAGGTCCGCATCTAGAAAGGACTGTAGCTCATTTCACAGTCCTTAGATATCTACTACTCTCTCAGAAATACTGTTTAAAATATATGTCCTACTCTAATCTGTTTCTTCCTGTTACTATGCAGTGTTTAATAGCTGCTCCATTTCAGTGATATTTATAGTAATTCATTCTAGCATTTTGGTCCCTGGCAGGAATATGAAGCTTAATAGGTTATTTGATATGTAGCCATATATATATATCTTCCAAGGGAAAGTAAAATTGAAATAGAAGAACAGTTTTTAATCTGATATTTTTCTCTGAATTGATATTATCGTATTATCAACCTTCTTCTAAATGAAACTAAAGAAATAGGTTCACAGGTTATTCCGAGTTGGAAGGGACCCATAGGATCGTCTAGTCCAACTTCCAAGCAAACGCCCACACAGGGATCAGGCCCACAAGCGTGGAGCCACGAGCACCACGCTCCTACCATCCATCCAAGCCTCCCATCATCTAGGTCATGTCACCAAGAAACATCAAATTAGATGCGCGCGCTGCAAAGTAGAAGACTTTTTTAAAATTAACACACGTTACACAAAGTGTTTGGGACCTAGGAAAATGTCCCCATGTAACATCACTTCTATGAAGCTCAAGTGTGTTCAAAATGATGAACAGCTTAGTCATTGTATTGTAATAGTCTGTAATGTGCCTGACCATTTTTTCATGGTTACATTATGTATGTTTCTGTACTTCCCTTCTGTTCTTGTCCTTTATGAAACAACAGGAAAGGAATTTATTTCCCGTCAAAAAATTACTTCAAAAGCTACTGGTTATTCAGAATGAAACAGTGTTCATCAGAGCACAAAGTGATTCCTCAGTTGTCTTATATGCATTATTAATAATATTTTATGTTGTAATAACTCTTAAAAATAATATGGATGTTGTTGCTTGAAGAAACCACATATAACAGAATGAACTAAGCCCTAATTTATAGTTTCAGTAATATGAAATGGAAGGAAATCAATTGCTCCGGTTTTTCAAGTGTTGGAAAAGCACTAATAATCAGCATAGCTCCTTGACTTCACTTCTTTTAAATACAAATGTAAAATACACTTTCTAAGAATTAAATATCTTTTAGAAAAATCTGCATATAGTGACTCAGTGCAGTTAAAGTATTTGCAGACATAACTACATCTACATGCAGTACTGTTTCAAGCAACTGAATGCTATGCAAAGTTTTATTTCAGAGGAATCAGCATCTGACTTTACACTTCTGCATAACACAGATGTGCACTCCTGTTTACAACACTGGCTAGGTACAGGTTCTGCTCTAGATTAATTCACTTATTGTAATCCTTTTTCCCTTCCATTCCCTTTTCTCATCTTTTCTTTTATACTTTATTAAAAAATTCTATCTGAATTCTGAGGTATTCTTATCCCCTTGAGACATTGAGTACTTTTAGAAGTGCATCTCACCTATGCTTTATTTAATTACTAGGTTGTGAGAAAAGTAGCAGGCCTTAAGAGGTAAACTACAAAAGGAAGTTGTTACTATCATTGGTATCAGGTGTTTGGGGCAAATAACACTCAGAAGTACTTAGTGAAAGTGTAAGCTGAGGGCAGACAATGCAAAGAGTTTTAAGCAACTGGGGAGTTTTGGGCTTGGTTTTTTTGTTTTTTTTTTTTTTTTTTGGTTGAGTTTCTTTTAAGATTTTAGTACTTTAGGCTCTTTACTTGATTCAAATGTAGATATTCAAGGTGTGACTGCACAGAAAATGCAAAACAACAGCGGAAAAAATGCTTTGATAAGTTCTTTTACTCCTACAGGTTAGCGTGGTGAAGTCTGTGTTCTGTAGAGACAGTTGTGCTGTGGAGGATGATAATTTTTCACCCATTAAATAATATTGGATTTTGTTTAATGCCTTAATTTGTTATGTTTATGGGCCTATTATTTGTACCACTCACCTTTTTCCTTCTGTTAAACTGATTTTTGCTTTGAAACATGACTAATCAATGAGATACTTTTTTTATTACTAAGCATGTCTTAGTGGAGAGAATGTTGACTACAAATTAAGTTTGTATGAATATGTGTTCCTAATTCTGCCAATAACTAGATTCTGTATTAGTTATTTAATCTGTGCTACTATTGTCAGTTTTGTCCTACCTCTTATTTCAGACTATAATAACTTCAAGTTACACATTCTTGATCTCTAAGAACCATATGTGAGAAGTGTCCAAATTTGTGGTCTGGTCTAAACCATGTACATGCACATGTACACGTATACAAAATCTAATTTAAAACTTAGTAGATGAACCTTTGTAGACTTGCTGGTACTACACCTTCTTGAAGTCTCTGATTTCTTGCTGTGAATATATAATTCCTCACATATCTTTTTGATTCTAAATTTAGTTTTTAAAAACAAAAACAAATGAGAAGAAAAATACTGTGATAGGATTTTGGTGGAGGGAAGGAAGCCAAAACTAGCCCTTATGAGCAAACCGAAAATCATTGAGACTAACAGGGGAACCTAACTGGAATTTCCTATGCCCACCCTCCCCCTCATTACATTTAGAGGAACTAAGGCATCTCAGCATCTTAAAAAAGTATTAGCTAGAGAAATATCAGATAGGGTGCATGCGAGTAAGTAATTTTCTTCATTAGTTTCCATGGTAACAAGGTAGCCCTGTAAGCCAAAGAAGATGTAGTCCACAAAATGCAATGTTAGATCAAACATGTGAACACTGTCACTATTTTTCTGATGCTTAAAGGTATAAGGAAAGTGTAATATATAGTGGGAGCAATCTAACGGTAAAATTAAGAGCTTGAATCTTGCAACCGTAACACTGTGATATGTTTCTGTGATAATGCAATTTGTATGGACTGGGAGATAGCACTCCTAGATAGTGACCCACAATGTTTCTCAAAAAGCTTATATTCTGTAACAGAAGTAATGAAACCCAAATAAAAATCTTTTGTTTTGCTGTGAAAGGTCTGTCAAGTTATAACTGGTGGAAAAGCTGATAGAATGGAAAGGGCAACAAATCATTCAGAATAACTGGGGTCCTTTTGTAAAGTTTTTACACATCCAAATTAACTCCACTGGGACTTTGGCAGATCTGACATTACTCTCAGGTTCCTGAAAGGCAGACTCCAAGAAAAAAAATCAGAACTAGAATTTGGTGTATCTCTTTGAAACAATCTGAAAATATCTCCTAGATTATTCTTTGTAAAAGGACTTAATCTTGTATTTCTCAGAAGGCTGCATTGCCTCAGTGACCACGTGACTCTTGACACTGTCTTCTAGGGCTGAGCTGTCTCCTCAGAGACTATTTGCCCTTTTACTTTCCAGCAATGATACAGTTTTTATACATTAATTTAGTTTCCTTAAATTGCTGATATCTTACCTCTATTGCTTAGCTGTTATGTCATAGTCATCTCAAGACCTTGTTACCTTATTTCAGTGACAGCTTTGTTAAGTTGCTTCACTGATTCATGGCAGTTCCATTTTGTGCTCCTACTCTCCACTTGGACTGTTTGCCTGCGTTGCTCGTACCAAGTACCTAAAGTACCAAGTGTCTGGCTGGCCATAACAGCTCTGCCTATGGATGTATACAAGATAAAAAGGTGAAAAAGTAAAAGCAGAAATTCAAAACTTGTGCTCCTTCAGAGAAAAATCTAGAAGCTAGACATGCTATACTAGGACACTTTAACTAAGAGTAGACAGATTTGTTTGAGCAAACGATTATTATACTCTATTTCAAAAATGATTATAAGTTAACTAGAAATTAATTTATAAAATTAGTTTTCTTATCTTACTCCTTCAAATGTAATTAATCTTCTAATTCTATTAAAATGTGGAAATTTAAGGCTGATGTTAATAGGCATTTGTGTACAGTCAGTAAAGGGAATCCGAGACTCAGCAACCTTCTGAGACTATTTTTTTCTTTTGGAAATGCTCATAATTATATCCTAGGGACTGTTAGACTGTTGCTTCTGTTTTCATTGGAGGAACAGAAGAAATTCTGGGAGGAGGAGGAGGATGTTGTTACACCAACACATGCCCATAGGTCATTTCTTTGACATCCTTGGTGAAGGTCACCTGACAGGATGTGCCTTTTTCAGAGGCAGATGTTGTGTACTTGGACCGTACCAAAGCCTTTGACACGGTTTCCCACAATAAGCTTCAGGAGAAACTCGTAAAGCATGGACTGGATAGAAGCATTTTATGTTGGGTTAGGAATTGGTTGGATGGATGATCTCAGACAGTGTTGGTGAATGGTGCCACATCCAGCTGGCAGCCAGTCACTAGTGGAGTCCCACAGGGATCAGTGTTAAGCCTGGCACTGTTCAACATCTTTATTGATGATATGGACGAGGGAATTGAGTCCATTATCAGCAAGTTTGTGGATGATACCAAGCTGGGGGAAAATGTGGAACTGCCGGAGGGTAGGAGGACCCTTCAGAGGGACCTTGACAGGCTAGAGAAATGGGCAGGCTCCAGTAATATGAGATTTAACAAGTCTAAGTGCCGGGTTCTTCACTTTGGACCTAACAGCCCCATGCATCACTATCGACTGGAAAATGAGTGTAAGGAGAGTGGTGAAATGGAGAGGGATTTAGGACTAATGATTGACAGGAAACTTAATACGAGCCAGCAGTGTGCCCAGGTGGCTAAGAGGGCCAGTGGCATCCTGGCCTGTATTAGGAACAGTGTGGTCAGTTGGAATAGGGAAGTTATCCTTGCCCTGTACTCGGCGCTGCTCAGACCACATCTTGAGTACTGTGTCCAGTTCGGGTGTCCCCTGTCTAAGAAGGATGTTGAACTGCTCGAGAGGGTCCAGAGAAGGGCAACAAGGATGGTGAAAGGACTGGAGGACAAGCCCTATGGGGAGTGACTGTAGGAACTGGGGTTGTTCAGCCTGGAGAAGAGGAGGCTCAGAGGCGACCTAATTGCAGTTTACAACTACCTGAGGGGAGCTTACAGCCAGGTGGGTGAGGATCTCTTCTCTCAGGCTCATGACACCAGAACAAGAGGACATGGCCTTAAGCTATGCATGGGGAGGTTTATACTGAATGTTAGGAAGAGGCCCTGCAGGTGTTTAAGAGAAGACTC
>WEKX01007994.1:100622-119650 GCA_013390025.1 Pitta sordida
CAGAGAGTTGGTACACAGTGCCACATCCAGCTGGTCACTAGTGGAGTCCCACAGGGATCAGTGCTTGGCCCAGCACTGATTAATATCTTTATTGATGACATAGATGAGGGAATTGAGTCCGCCATTACCAAGTTTGCACAGATGATACCTAGTTGAGGGGAAATATTGAACTGCCGGTGAACAAAAGGTCCCTTTAGAGGAACCTTGACAGGCTAGGGAGATGGGCAGATTCTAATAATATGAGATTATCAAGGTCACGTTCCGGGTTGTTCACTTTGGACACAGCAATCCCGTGCACTTATATAGGCTTAGGGATAGGTAGCTAGAGGGTGGTGAAATGGAGAGGGATTTGGGAGTAATGGTTGACAGAAAACTTAATATGAGCCAACAGTGTTCCCAGGTGGCCAAGATGGACAATGGCATCCTGGTCTGTATCAGGAGCAGCGTGGCCAATAGGACTAGGGATGTTATTCTTCCCCTATACTCGGCACTGGTCAGAACACACCTTGAGTACTGTGTCCAGTTCTGGTGTCCCCAGTTTAAGAAAGATGTTGAACTGCTTGAGAGCATCCAGAGAAGGGTGAAAAGGATAGTGAAAGGACTGGTGAGCAAACGCTATGGGGAGTAACTGTGGGAGCAGGAATTGTTCAGTCTGGAGAAGAGGAGGCTCGGAGGTGACCTTATTGCTGTTTACAACCGGTTGTAAACAGATGTTGTATTCAGTTGGGTTTAGATCTCTTCTCTCAGGCTGTCAGGACCAGAACAAGAGGACATGGTCTTAAGCTACGCCAGGGGAGGTATAGACTGGATGCTGGGAAGAGCTTTTTCACATATAGAATGATCTCTCAGTGGAATGGTCTGCCCAGGGAGGTGATGGAGTTGCTATCCCTGGAGGTGTTTAAGAAAAGACTGGATGAGGAGCTCAGTGACATGGTCTAGATAATGGGAGGCTTGGATGGATGGAGGGTGGTGTCCATGACTCCAGGGTTGTGGGTTTGACCCCTGTGTGGGCATTTGCTTGGGAATTGGGCTAGATGATCCTCGTGGGTCCTTCCAATTCAGAATAATCTGTGATTATGTCCCCATAAACAGTTCAGCTCTGAAGTGCAGTGTGTCCTTGGTAGCTGCGTGCCCAGGGCACCTGGTGATATGTAGTCCCAGGGAAAACACCAGTGTCCCTGGGCTTGCCACAGCAGCAGTGGGACAAAAGCTGAGTGTTGGACTGGGACAGTGGCAAGATGTGTCCCCACCACTGCTGCCATGCCAGGAGGAGCCTTCTGTTCTCTCATGCCCTCTGCTGGTGCAGCAGAGGAAGGTGGCTTTCTGCTGGGGAGGTTCATACGGTGACCGCTGCAATTTCCACACCAGGGACTAATGGATGTATCATTGCTGTTGCAATTAAAGGGGAAAAACCTCCAAGTCTGACACCACCTGCCATTGTGAGGGGCCCCAGGATGTTTCACAGTTTTTCCAAAGTTGAGGGTTCCCAAGCTCCAAGAGCTTTGGTGGCATGGACGTGTGCTGACCTGGGTCTGGGGATACAAAGGTCCTCTGTGGTGGATGACTGTCTCCTCTGGGACTCTGGGGTGAGCAGTTGCTAAGCCCCCACTCTCATGGTCCTGGGTTGAGCAGCTGCCGAGCACCCAGGGCCACGAGCCAAGCATTCATCAAGCACCTGCTCCACTGTGACCCCAGGGCAAGCTTCCCCACCACAGCACGATGCAAGTATATGTGGTGGGAGTGGCCTGACAGCAGTGAAAGCAGCAGTGTGGCTGAAGGGAAACCCACGGATTTCCCGGGGGGCTCCCCAGTTGAAGAGGGCTCAGAAATGCTTCCCTTTGCTCCCCTGTGCTGTGAGAGGCCATAGTGAGGTTCCGAAAATCCTCCTCAGCATTCCAGGGGTGGCAGGGGGTGGGGAGATGGGCATGGTTTGTTTGCATATTAATGACACACCTATATTCACAGATTGGGTGATTCAGAGGGCCCCGGGAGACCTGTAATCTGTGAATTTTGAAATATGACTGTATTTCAGCTCCACATTGATGTAGTTCTAAAGACACATATACAGACTGGAAAACTACTCCTTTAAACTAGACACAAATCCAGGTCTAAAAGTTACCCTTCTCTCTTTTGTTAAGGATCTCCCAAATAGATGTCACTTGAGTCTAACTTAAATAGTTGCTGTGGAATTGTTGCTTAATAAATATGTAGTAAACCCATAGGAAGATAAAAGGATTATATAGCCTGACCCATATGCAATGTATGCTCTGACCTTTGTGCTGTGGTATTAGGTAGTATCATCTTCTGCCTTCTTCTGAAATAGCTGCAGCTTATTCCACAGCAGCACAGGCATGTGGCCACTAGGTCACATCATATTATTTGGACCTGCCATATGGGTATTTAATTTATCCAGGTGGTTTTAGCCTTCTGTCGTCTAATATAATGACAGATCGTTGCAGACTGTGCAGCTCCTAAACTCCACTTCTACATGTAGTGTAACACCACAGATGACAAGCCTTTAGCTCATGAAAACCTAAACTTGCTTTATGCTCTATCACTGAAACTGTAATATGCTTCCTGGTGTAAACCTTCTGGTGATAAATATATAATTGTGTGAGCTTTACGTATGCATAATTAAAACATCACACAGGAAAACTAAAGCTATAGTCACTTGCTCTTTGGAAGGAATGTCAAAAAGGATTCTGAGTTCTCAATTTACTTTCTGTTGTCATTACAGTCAACTAAGAAAGTGAATTACTTCAGGTAAGAAGAAATTGTTTAAGCTCATTTAAATATTTATAGAAATGATGACAATTGCCACCTGTCAACCTAAAAATGGTGCTGATGATTGCTCAAGATCTGTAATACTTGAAATTATCTGGCATTCCAAGAGAGGCAGGACAGAGAGAGAGGCAATTTGTTTCTCTCATATGCAGATTAAGAAAATTGTGCATAAAATTACACATATGTAACAAATAAGCAAGTGGTGTCATGATGACACCACTGTGATTTAACATAACAAAAAGAACCAACCCCACCTTAAATGCTCTTTCAAATGCATCTCATGTACTTTTATAATGTAGAGTAAAAGTAATCCATTTGCAAGACAACTTGTATGAGTCTATTGATAGATAATCCTCTAGGGAAGAAGTGTGTTGTGTGTAAAGAAATTGCTAAGAAAGTTGGGATTTTTTCAGTTTTCTGTCTGAAATATTACCCTATGGTGTAAAGTCACTGTCACAGAAGTGCTTAATCATCACCACTTCTTGTTACACATTGAGTCAACTTCCCAATATCAGTGGCATCAGATGGTGTGTGGGCCAAACTAGGACTCTCTAGGCTGTTTCTTATGTATCAGAGAACCAGTGGACTTCAGCAATCCCTAGATGAGGTGCCCTGAGGGTTCCAATTACACTCATTCTTTCAGTGACTTTGTTACTGCACTGTAAATGCATCTTGAAGGGCTGGCAGATACATCTGTGCCTGGGTTTAATTTAGCTACGTAGCTGGGCTGCTTTTAGGCACTAACAGCAAAAAAGTGGCATTATCCTTCAGAACAAGTACCTGGCTTTCATGTAAGCTCTGAAGACACCTGAGGCTGTTTGGTCCCACATTTGTTTTGTAAGAAACATTCTTAACAGTTTCTGTAGTTTCCTTGATAAATTAGTATCATTGAAGTGGATTCTATTGTCTTAAGTCTGTGTCCATTGCTCTTCTAGTACGCTGCATCTGCACTTCTGGGAAAGATGGTTGCTTTTTTGGGCAGCCGTTCTTCAGTGTTTAGCATCTAACTGTGGTATTTGGTGGACTACCACTGTGAAGGTCCTATTATTATTAATTAAACTACAGGGTTTTTTTAAACATCTTCAAAAGCAACTGAAAATTTGACTCAGAAAACCCCTGTGTAACACCTGGAAATGGTGCTCTCTTTGCAATACATTACAGTAAGGCTTTTGATGTGTCGTTGCCTAGGCAAACTGCTGAAGACTGAAAAACAGCATAAGAATTAAGTTTGTTTTTAAAAACATTCCCCTACTTTGCCAAATAAAGAAGAAAAAAAGAGTTTCATTTCAATAAGTAAGTATAAGTTATTTGCATGCTGAACAAAACACTCAAAATACATATAACAGTCAGATTTACCATGTACAGTATATCTAAGCTGCATCGCAACCCCTCCATTACAACCCCGCTGATTTATGAGTAAAACTTCTCAGAATTTTGCTTCAGCCATTTGTGAGGTCCCCCGGCTGACGCATGCACAGTGTCTCTGTTCTGCCAAGGGGGGGTGCCGATGCTCCCTGTGGGGCAGGACTGGCCCAGCCCCATGGGGAGGGGCAGGAGTCACGCTGTCCTCTGTTACTCTAAGTGCAGCCGGGGACTGACCTCCCCCCCAGGGCACGTGTTACTGTTTACATGGCTACAGCCGGGGAAGGCAATGCAGTCTGTGCCAGGGGACTGCTGGACGGCGCACCTGGTGATGAGGTGGGGCAGCTGGGAGGGGGCAGCTGCCATTGTGACAGCAGGAAGCTTCTGTTTCCCTGCCCTCTGGGACCATATGGGCAGCACTGCCTCTCCTGGGACCGGTGGATGCTAAAGGAAAAGAAACTCACAACCCCCCTGCCCTCCCCCCCCACCATAAGCAGCATGGGGTGTCACAGTGTTGCAAAGTTAAGGTTTCCCAGGCTCCAAGAATGCTGACCAGAGCCCGGAGACACCCCTTCCCCACCATAGAGGCAGGGCAAACACGCGAGATGGCAGCAGTCAGCTGGTGGCTGCAGAAGCAGCTGGAACGGGATATGCCCGCCCCGTGGCTGTGTCGCAGTGGCAGCCCTGGTGTGCCAGGACGACGTGGGGCCAGCCACTGTGGACAGGGAGTGGGGGAGGAGCAGCACAAGGTTTGCACTGCTGGTGGGGCAGTGAGCGCACGCACAGTTGCAGCAGCCTGGCCCTGGCTGCAGATGCGAAAGGGGCAGCGTGGCCGAAGAGAAGTCCAGGGATCCTCAGTGGGGGGGGGTTCTCCTGAGGGAGACAGGGCACAGAAACGCTTCCCTTTCCTCCCTTGTGCTGTGAGAGCCCATGAGGAGGAGTCGAAAAGGCTCCCCAATGCTCCCGATTGGTTGGGGGTGCAGCGATGGGCATGGCCTGTATGAATATTAATGACCTGAGTGTATTTGTGAATTTGACATTTTGTGAGACTTTTGACATGACCTGTTTCTTGCAAATGAGGGGGTATAACTATTTATGCCTCTTTTTGACTAAGTACAAACTCTAGCACAAAAATGTTCTGTGATGCTTGGTTCATTTGTGTCTCTCTCATCAACCTCTTTTGTCTAGATGTTTAGGGTCATCCAGAAAACAGGCTGGATAAGCTGAGCAAAGTAAGCTACAAAATGGGAGGGGGAAAATAACTTTTATTTAAGGACACCCGGCTCAGCCAGATATTGATCTATATGACTTTGCTGTTTCCTACTCCCATTATTCCCAACAACTGGCAGGATAGAGGAGAACACTTGTTCTCCAGATTCCTCAACCAGTAATCACAAGGCCTTAAGGTCCCTCCTGAGTGTTTTCAGAGTTCTTGCTGGAAATTCCTTGCTGTCCACCTGAAAACCAGTAATGGATAACAATCGGTTTCTTGGTAATGTTTCTTAGTTGGGCCCCAAGGAGGAGCACACTTCCTTATGGAATGGTTCTGGTTTTCCCATTGGGCCCTGTGTGCCTCTTGGAAGGAAGTCACTGATGACAATGCTCTTGTCGTTTTCTTAACGGAAGTGATCATGATGTAGGAGTGTAGACTGACTCATCCTAGACCATTAATGTAGCCTGGATGGGCCTTCATCCTTGTTGTCATTTGCCTGGTCCTCCAGTTCCAGAACTTCACACCTGTTGTGTAAGGGCACCTGGGTAACTGAGGTAACCTGGAAGGGGATTTGCCTGCTGTCCGAAACAGAAACTTGTTTCTATTCCCCCATCTCTTCCGTCCACTCCTGCCTGATGGTGAGAGGGTAGGGAACCCTTTACTTCTGTTGGGGCAGTCAGATAGTGCATTCATCTCAGGGGTAGTAGACTGGTAGAGACATATTCTATTTCCTCTCTGAGTTTCCTTAAACTTTCTGATGCCTCCCTTAGCTCTGCCATCAGACTGAGCAGATTGTCCACCTGGTCACACCTCATACAGCTGCTATCTCTGCTGGCATCTGATACCAGTGACAGGTTTTGGCCCTTGCTGCAGCCTGAGGCCTGGGCAACTGCATGTTTTCATGGTAGTTTTGTCTGCATCACCATCCTTTCCAGAGAATGTAAAGCATGTATCTCCTGGTTGCCCTGCTTTAGTACATGTGTGGGTGGCTGCCATGACTCCTATTATCAGTGTTATTGTGAAATGTGATCAACATTTAATGGCAGAATTTGGCTTTTAGTTTCGAAACATTACAGTCGAGCAATTCTTGATCCTGATTTGTCAGTTTTAATCTTTGAGGGTGACAAACTTTTCAAAGTATGTCCCTAATGGAAGTAATGGTCATAGTGTGAAAAACAAAAGCAGGTTGCTATATTGGGAGGTACAAAGGACAGTGTCCTTGTCTCTTGTACTTTGTTGTTTGGAATTACAAGGATGTTTCTTGCCAATAATCTGGCTGACAGTCATCTTTGGAAGGTTATTGCTTTCCAATAGCTGGCAGAAAGCCCAAACAGGAAGGAGAAATATATATGCTTCCTTCTTAATTTGCAAGGACATCTGACAAATTTAGAAAAGAAAATGGAGAAAAAGGAGTGGATGGCTACATGCGCTAAGTATTAGGCAGCAAAATAAGACACAGCTTTTAGAAAAAGAAAGATGGATACTTTAAGATGCTGAGAGCATTAGACATCTTTGAACGTTGACCCTTCATTAGCCCATCAGTAATTTTGACAAGTGCTTTGTCTTTGACAGGAACATATTATGCTTTTCCTTTCATCTTTCTAGGTACTGAGAAACACCATTAAAAATATTCTTTCTTCTCTGTGCCACTACACGTATGTGATTACAGTGACGGCATATCAACCTGCATGACAGGGCAAGGAGTAATAGGTTGGTGAAAATTGTATGTGTTACTATAAAAAATAAACTTTTTCTGTGTGATGTGACAGCACATAACTATGTTACCTCTTCCAAGCTGACTGTTTTGAGTGAGCATGGTGTGTGTTCTAGGTGACTAACTATTCTTGGTTTCATACTCTGGAAGGGTTATCCCTTCTCCAATAATGTGAGTGAGGCACTGCACTAGCATACTCTTTTGCCTCAGTCAGGTAACAAAGCTACATTATGCAGGAAAAAGAAGAGTCTTTGAAGCTTTAAATGCATTTTAAGTGATGCATCATAGCACATCAGTTTGGATAATGAGCTGCGCAACAAAAGCTATAAGCTCAGTTCAGGCTAATCTCTCAAATATTTGAAGAGATGTTTTTTTCTAATATGATACTTGATTCTGAACCAGTTCATAGCAAGCTTTTGCAACTATCAGTTTGTAAAATGTCTGAAAGTTTGAAGTATCTGTATTGTTGTTGTAGGTAAGGATATTGACTTGATCCTTTTAAAATTATTTTTGTCATTAGTAAAAAGTCCAGTCTGGTTCTGTTCAGGTTAATCAGAATTTATAGTTTGAATGACCAAAACCATGAAAGCCAATTTTAATACTTCAGCTTGCATTGGTTCTGAATGCAAATACAGAAGCATGCAGTAATCAAGTGACATGTATCACCTTTTGGTGTCTGAGGAGTCAAATGAACTACAATTCCTGTACTTAACCTTGAAAGACACAGCTTAAATTGGTTTCTTTTTTCTGTTGTTCCATCTGGAACAAAAGTGTAGCTGAAATAAAAACCTCAGTAAAATGAAGAGTGGCTAGAAACACAACCTTGCATAAAAAGATTTAACAAATTAGCGGCAGCCATGTACTAAAGTATTAATCCTTATGTACAGGCATATTACTTGTCTGCTCTTGCCCACCCAGCCCTACTGCACTGAGTATCAAACCCACACAAGAAAGCAAAGCAAAAGGTATAAAGGTCTTGCTGTTACGTTCTAACTTTCAGTGGACTAATATACAAGATACAAACATGTATTAACAGCTTTTAATTAAACCATTGTTATAAAAACACTTAACACTTCTGTGAAGCATTCTATTCTTTGGTGATGTTTCAATAGTCATGTACAGCAATCACAGTTTTAATACATATATTCTAATAATAAAAAATGGATTATAACCCCCAGTGAAAAAATCTGAGAAGCTGTTAAGGATGGGAGGATTGGAATTTTCTCCATGAAATTTTATTTCTTTCCCCACCAATAGGTGTGAAGTCAAAAGACGTTCTGAATGATTTCTTTTACTTGGGTACCTTGATGTTATGAAAATTCAGTTTGCAGTGATTCTGTTCAGCTATTCTGACTACTCATACTGAGACACAGGAGGGGGATTTGTGGGGGTTTTTTTGTTCACACTTAAGTGAACCCCTATGAGACAAACAAGTGCTGAACCCTGAAAGTGCATTTGGATGAAATGTCTTCATTTCTCCTTCCAGCAATTCCTGGAGCTTTTTTCTATATGTTTGATTGATAATATTAGTTTTTCTCAAGTACATGTTTACCCTCAAATACCTGCAAAATTATTCGGACAGAAGCACGCTAATGTGTCAGCCCGAGTTTTTTCTTGTATTTAAGAAAATCTACACCTGTTATTAAATATATGTACATCAGGGTCTCCTGTATCGCGCACCCGTGGTCTTAATTCGGACCCACGCAGCCCGACTTTTGTGCTGAATGGTGGCCGTACCTCTGCCGCCCGTGCTCCCCCCCCGCCACTGCCACTTGCACCCCTACCACTGCCTGTGCTGCCCCCACCGCTGCCCAGGACGCCGCCCAAGTTGCGCATGCACAGTTGTGAAATGGGTCTCCTACTTTGCTAAAAAATCATACCACTAAGATCCAAAGCCGCAATATGGGGGTGCGAAGTGCAAGAGGGCCAACTGTATTTCATGTCTGACCCAGTTTCTCTCTTGTTTTCTTCACTGTTAGAGACTAAGGAAGAAAAAAACCTAACGTTTTCAGGAAAACTAACAAGTAAGACAACCAAGGAAAAGGAATAGTCAGGTCTCCTATAACGTGGACCCATGGTCTTCATTGGGATCCACGTAGCCCGACTTCCGCGTTGAATGATGACCGTGCCACCACCACTCCTGCCGCTGTCCCCTGTGCCGCTACGTCCACTTGTGCCACCACCTCTGCCACTGCCATAGCCATTGCCACCACTACGGCAGCAAGTCATGCATGCGCAGTTGCGAAACAGGTCTCCTATATCGCTAAAAAAGTCATGCCGCTAAGATCCGAAGCCGCAATATGGGGGATGCAAAGTGCAAGAGGGCTGACTCAATTTCCATGATAGAAGTCTATGAATTTTTTGGCAGCAATTTATGAAAATAGTTGTAAGACACATGCACGTCCTTAGCTAACTTCTAAATTTTCTTGGGAAGAAATAGTGTCATATGATCTTATAGATTCTTTAAGTTTTATACAGGGCATCAGCAATGGTCCCAGTTGGGATATCGACTTTACCCGTTAATAAGCATGCCATGGCCAAAGTCCTCTGGTAAGGAGGATCACATTTTTTTTTATTTTTTTTTCCCCCCCTCAGGGTTGGTTGTGATACTGATTCTGTTTAGGGGGTAGATATTTTTCTTTGGTTTACTCTTCCAAGTACAACTGCTTGACTCTTATACACGTTGTGATTAATTACATAAAGTGTATTGTTTCTCTTTCTATGTCTAGCTGTGTCTTACTTTAGAGAGACAACAGCAACATTACCTTCTGCACTCATGATAGTTTTGCAAACCAAGAAAAATATGATCAAGAAAAACATCTTAAATTCTAACCTTAAATTGAATCAGGATGAAAGAAATCTGCTTTTTAGTTCACAGGTTATTCTGAGTTGGAAGGGAACCATAGGATCATCTAGTCCAACTCCCAAGTAAATGCCCACACTGGGATCAAACGCACAAGCGTGGAATCACGAGCACCATGCTCCTTCCATCCAAGACTCCCATCATCTAGACCATGTCACTGAGCTCCTCGTCCAGTCTTCTCTTAAACACCTCCAGGGGTGGTGACTCCACCAACTCCCTGGGCAGACTATTCCAATGAGAGATCACTCTCTCTGTGAAAAACTGCTTCCTAACATCCAGTCTAAACCTCCCCTGGTGTAGCTTAAGGCCATGTCCTCTTTTTCTGGTGCTGGCTGCCTGAGAGAAGAGATTCACACCCACCCGACTACAACCTCCCTTCAGGTAGTTGTAAACAGCAATGAGGTCACCTCTGAGCCTCCTCTTCTCCAGGCTGAACAACCCCAGTTCCCATGACCGCTCCCCATAGGGCTTGTCCTCCAGTTCTTTCACCATTCTTGTCACCCTTCTCTGCACCCTCTCAAACACCTCAACATCCTTCTTAAACCGGGGAGACCAGAACTGAACACAGTAATCAAGATGTGGTCTGACCAGTGCTGAGTATAGGGGAAGGATAACTTCCCTAGACCGACTGACCACACTGTTCCTAATACAGGCCAGGATGCCATTGGCCTTCACAGCCACCCGGGGCACACTGTTGGCTCATATTAAGTTTTCTGTCAACCATTACTTCTAAATCCCTCTCCATTTTACCACTCTCCAGCTGATAGCGATGCATGGGATTGTTGTGTCCAAAGTTAAGAACCCGGCACTTAGTCTTTTTAAATCTCATGCTATTGGAGTCTGTCCATTCCTCTAGCCTGTCAAGATCCCTCTGAAGGACCCTCCTACCCTCTGGCAGTTCAACATGATCTAGATGTAGATGATAGGTTAGTTGGATTATAGGTTGGACTAGATGATCTTCAAGGTCCTTTCCAGCCTTATCTCTACTGTGATACTGTAACATTTACCCCCAGCTTGGTGTCATCTGCAAACTTGCTGATGATGGACTCAGTTCCCTCATCTATATCATCAATAAAGATGTTGAACAGTGCCAGGCTTAACACTCATCCCTGTGGGTCTCAACTTGTGACTAGCTGCCCGCTGGATGTGGCACCATTCACCAGCACTCTCTGAGCTCGTCCATCCAACCAATGCTAACCCAACACAAAATGCATCTGTCCAATCTGTGCTCTAAACAGTTTCTCCTGAACTTATTATGGGAAACCGTGTCAAAGGCTTTACTAAGGTCCAAATACACAACATCCACGGTCTTTTTTTTTGTCAACCAGGCGAGTCATCAGATCATAAAAGGAGATTAGGCTAGTCGGGCAAGACATACCTCTCCTAAATCTGTGTTGACTGGGTCTAATATCGTGGTTATTTTGCGTGTGCTGCATAATAGCACACAGGGTTATCTGTTCCATGACTTTGCCCAGGACTGAGATCAGGTTGACAGATCTATGATTACTCAGATCATCTTTCTGGACCTTCTTGTGGATGGGTTTCACATTAGCCAATTTCCAGTCATGTGGTACATCTCTGGTAAGTCAGGACTGTTGGTAAATTATGGAGAGTAGCTTGGTGAGTTCGTCTGCTAGTTCTTTCACCACCCTCAAATGGATCCCATCTGGTCCCATGGACTTGTGAGGATCCAAGCTGCTCAGTAAGTCTCTAACTACCTCCCCCTCTATTACAGGGGGATAATAGTTAATTTCTTTTCCAAAATCTTCAAGGAATAAGTTCTTTCTTAGAACTGATTACTCTTAAGCCAGGAGGATAAATTCAAGTTATAATTTAGAACTTTGTAATTTGCCAACTGTTTATTTCCAGATCAAGTAAAGAAATACCCATATTGCTAAGTCAACAGATCTTGCTTAAAGATTTCTCAGAAGTCTCAATGCATATAGAGGATAGGATTGATCTGCAGGAACACAGCTGAATGCTGGGCACTTGCTTGTTTATGCATGTCCAGTGGTCTTATTTTCATAGCAATGTGACAGTTTCTTCTTGTTTAATGCTGTTGAAATTGAATTCATTTTGATTAAACTTTAGTTTCTAACCTCAGGAGAAAAAGAGTGTAGTTCAGGCAATGATCTGAAGAATCAGAAATTGACAAATTTAGTGTGTTAGGTAAGGGCATAGAGATTTAGGGATTTTAGTGAATTAGTGAATATTTAGTGAATTTCTAGTGAATTTTAGAAGGATTAGTAGACTTTAGGATCATTCAGAAGGCCTAAGAGTTAAGGTTGAATATTAAAGGTGGCTTGCAGGCTGTGAAGGTAAACAAACGGGAATGTTAGCCAAAACACAGGAAAAGAATGTAAAACATTGGAGCTAATTGGTTGAAGAACTCATAGCAGGTGACATAATGCTGTAAAAATGAATATTCATTTGGCAATTGGCATATGGATGAGGCAAGGGGATAAAAAGGGGTGACAACTGGAGGGCGGTCTCTTTTGGCACCTGGCAGTGGCAGAGGGCACTGCTGGCCCTTTTCCCTGGCTCTTAGGCCAAAAATAAACTTTTCTGTAGCATGCAATCAATTGCCTTGAGTCCTGACTGATTTTCTTCAAATCAGGCAAAATGGAGGAAAACAAATGATGTAATTGGAATTGGACATTTTGCTGTCTTCTTTAACTCTTTTTTAGCAAAAAATAATTGCTGAAGTTGTGCCATGAGATTGTGACAGTTATGAGAGGGCTGTGCCAGCTAGAAGGTACGCAAAAACTGGTATGGACTACAAAGAAACCTGAACTGCAAAATGTGGTTCAGAGACGATAGTCTGAAAAACTACTGATTTGTCAAGGTTACAACCGAGAAAGTGTAGGGCAGCCACACATATAATAATGATTTAAAATAACTTAGTTATTTAGGTCAAACTTATCAAGAGAATAAATGCCCTGCTATGCCAAGCAGTTAAATAGATCTCCATGTCTCATGTCCAGGAATAATTTTTTTTTGACCTAGAATAATTCAACTCCCATTCAAGCTTAATACTGCTTGTTGTCCATTTTGTGAATACATTGTAGAAATAATTACAGTGGACCCCCATTACTCGTGGGCTGTTGGGTCTGGTCCACCTCCCGCAAGTTGTGAAATCCGCAAAGATAGCGAACCCACTACGTAGTCACGTACACCACACCCCCTCCCCTAATAACGTCTGGAGGAGGGTCCTGAGAGCGGGGCTTGTTTCAGATATCTGGCTGTGCTCCACCGAGGACTGGACCGGGGCGGGGAGGGGGGGTGGACGAGAGCGGCAGTGCAAGCGACCGGGACAGGGACGGGGACCGGGGCTGGGGGGGAGTGCTGGCGCGGGATACCGCGGCAAGCGGCTGGGATGGGGACGGGATCGGGCAGGGTGGGGGGCAGCACCGGCGTGGGACGCTGTGGCAAGTGACCAGGACGGGGTTCGGGATCGGGGCGGGGGTGTGCCGCGAGCCCTGCAAGCGGGGTGTTGGGGAGCGGGGACAGGGCTGGGGCTGGCTGTGCAAGCGGGGAGGGGGCGGAGCTGGCACTGCGAGTGGTGAAGCTGGGAGCCGATCAGACTGAGGTCGTGGTAGGATCTGCGCACGCGCTGAGGTTGCAGAGCTCGCGGAAAAATCTCCCACAAATACTGAAGCTCACAAATAGTGGACCGGGAATACGCGGGGGCTCACTGTAGCACTTGCAGGATGTATTTAGTCCTTTCTTAGAAAAAAAAAAATAAAAAGAAAAAAAATACAGTAATATGGGTATGAAGTACTAAACATTGATACTTCTCTGATGGTGGCGGGTTGTTAATGATATAGAAATACAGAATGGTATAGAGGTATAGAAAGCTTCAATTATATGCGGGTACTCCTGAACATCTTAATGGTAAATATAAATGTGTAAATAGCAAATTTCCTTAAATGTACTCAGATTAACACAGGAAAAGGTACTTATCTATGCTTTCAAGCTTCAATTGTGTTTCTTGTAGATAGACATAAAGTAATGGGTTTAATTTCAAAGAAAGGCTAATATCAGGAAGGAGTCTGAATTTAAGAGGGATACAGTATCTTCACTAGGACAGTTAAAATGAGTATGTACTTATTGACGGGGAAAAAAAAAAAAGCAACACCCCAAAGAACCAAATTCTAACATGCAAATTAAACATAAACCTTGCCATCTGGGAAATCAGAAGTACTCCAATAGTGTGATGGCACCACAAAGATATTTGGATAGCAAACTGCTTTCTCATTAGCTCCCATGCCTTCAGGCTTTATCATATTTTGTTTCTGGTAAGGACAAAGGCTCAGAGCCAGACCATGGAAGAGGCTGTCTCCTGACTTCAGTGAAGGCTCTGCACTTCATGCAGTGCTTGGACTGATAATATTTAATGGGCTTCTTCAGTAAGAACAGTGTTTCAGAAACAGCCAAGAGAGTTTCTACAGGCACAGTATTAGCTCTAAGCAGGTTAATAACTGAGGTACACCTTTTAAAAGGTTTTTTGTATGACTAGAGACAGGTGTTGCATTGTTTTAATTGAAATATTAAATGTGAACTAATTTTCAATACCAGAAGCTACTTTACACTTACAGAAGATCAAAAGTACATTGAGCGAGGAAACCTATGGAAAAACTCTAACTGCACATTACATGATTTCAGTTACTCACAATGTATTCTGATGGCTAGGATGCCAAGGTTGGGGCAACAAATCTGTGACCCCAAATATTAAAGTGTTTTTCCAACTTTAATTTGCAAACAATGACAGGAAATCTTAGCAACAACAGCAGTGGTCCAGCAGAGTGCTTCTGCTCCTGTGCTGAAAAGCTGTAGTAGCAAAAATAATACTATTTATTTTGTCTCTGTCAGGTTTATTTTGGCACCAGTGTGAGTCTCAGGGGAAAAGTCAGACAGTGGGAAAATCATATTCACTGTACTTAAAGGACCTATAAGTTAAATTAGAAATAACCGTAAATTACCCACAAATGTTCTATGAACACAATTGTGTTCAGGAGGTCTGTGAATGTTAAACCTATTCACCTCTAACTCGTATTTTGAGCAAAAAGATACAATAAAAAAAGTACTTTTACTACTTATTATAGTGAACAGTTTGCATCTGTTTGCAGCAGGTGACTGCTTCATTCATCTGTCTCACGTCATTTCAGGCAGTATTTTGTCAGAGCACCACTAGTGCAATTTTCATGTCTTTTTCTTATAGTTGCGTGATACAACACCAAAATTGCCACAGCAGCTATAATACCATCATTACACTTGAATTCACATTGCCCATTACTCCCTAAAGGTTCAAGTAGAGCAAATATAAGAAGGAGGATGTTGCAATCTGAGCTTGGACTATTTCTTGCCTTGTATAGATTAAAATTCATGAAAATATATCTGAGTAAATTCTACTTCTTAAATGATTCCATACCAAGTTTATTCCCAATTTGTTCTCATGGAGCCCTGTTTTCAACTGATGTGCTCCTTTTCATGTACTGCAAGCAGAGATCAAACCAGAAAAGTTTTCAAAGAATGTCAAGTCTGCTGAAAGGACCGATACCTATGCATAACACGCATGAATTACATGACACTGAGGCTGTTTGTTGAAGACTGATTTTGGCAAGCTCAGATTTTGCATTTTAATTCATGCAATTTGCATGTTCCCGTAACAATACATTGAACTTATGCTCTTCCTCTAACAAAAGAACTAATGTCTACAAATAGAATGCAAGCAGCTCTGTGGATAAAGAGAGCTAGATAATTTTGCCATGTCTCAAAGAGATGAGGATTTTGCCCTGCTTCCTCATTTCCCCTAAAATACTGTATTCACCAATACAGTTCTGCTGCTAAGAACAGGAGAAGCTCTCACCACAAAATGCTCTCTGGATGCTCTAAGAATGCAAATAAGAATTTTGATTCTGCCTGGTCATGCAAGAATGAGCCTAGGTGCAACAGTGATTGTCAGTGACTACTGCTTTGCCAAGTACATGGGTTCCTTTTGCCAGTAATATAATTGGAGATGCTTATCCTGCTGACAATTTCTTGTATCCTGTTAAAGGCTCACAACATTGGTGGCCCAGTTTACCAGTTTGCTACACTGACTGCATAACTCTAACTGGTGTTCTCAATATGTATTTGAGCATATGACAAAGGGCAGAATCCATGATGTTCCATCAAGCACTCTCTCTAGCCAACTTCTCATTCTGGAAGGAGGCTGCAAGAGGGAGGCAAGGAACCTGGTTGGGTAAGAAAGACACTCAGCCTCAGCACCCCAAACTGCCACAGCCAGGGGCAAGGACTGTCGCCACAGGGGAGGCAGCGACGCAATCTTGCCTTGAACACCCAGGGACTAGGAGAGGAGGGGTTCACAGAGAGGCAAGACCTCCCACCCGTGGGTACTTAAACCATTAACTCTACTAGGAGTGCAGCGCTCTGGGATGCAACGAACAGGGATAAAGCAAACAGGGATGTTAACTGGGGGGGGCTTGGGCAACTTCAGGGGCTTGTATATAAGCTATTAAGAAGCAGCAAGTGCGGCAGTTCGCGCGGGCAGGGCAAGTGGGCAGGGTAGCAGACGCTGTCTTGGCAGGTGGTGTCTCTCCTTCCTCCCCTTGTCAGTCATGGCCAGAACCAGATGGATGAAAGTTGGGGCCAAGGCCACAAGGGAGACTCAGACCCAAACTACCCCTGTGTCAGTGGATGTGGCTGTCCAGACTCCTGTCTGCAGGGAATGCCTGAGCCTGATGGTCGAACAGGAGGACAGCCTGCAAAACACTTCTATTCAGTGTGAGCTGGTAAATGACCTGCTCTCCATGATAACAGAGCTGAAGGAAGAGGTGGAAAGGCTAAGAAATAACCAAGAGAATGTAAGGGAAGTAGAACTGAGGGACTGTGGGCTTCAAACCTTTAGAGACTCTTGGGAGCCAGAGCATCCACATGTACCTCACATTCCCCAACATGAGGTAGGAGAAAGTAACCTCGAGGATGAGGGGGAGTGGGAACAGGTCTCCTCCTTTGCGGGTAAGGCATCCCTCTTCTGTCCACCACCCCCCTTTCAGTTGCCACCCTATGAGCTACCTCTACAGAACAGGTTTGGGGTTCTGGATTTTGAGGATCAGGAGGATGACACGGAAGGAGGCACCCCACCTAGTAAATCTCTAAGATCTACCCCTTCCATCCAACCAATTAGAACCTCTAATACCAGAAAGAAAAGGAGGCTAGGGTTGTTGGGGACTCCCTTCTGAGGGGAACAGAAGGGCCTACCTGTCGACTGGACCCATCCCACAGGGCAGTCTGCTGCCTCCCTGGGGCCTGGGTATGGGATATTGTTGAGACATTGCAAAAACAAATTCAACCCTCAGATTATTATCCCCTATGGGATGTCCAAGCCGGTAGTGACAAGACCTACAAGAAGGGACCCAGAGAAATTAGGGAATAATTTAAGGAACATAGTCAATTTATCAGTGGGACAGGAACACAGGTAGTCTTTTGCTCTGTTCCTGTAATGGCAGGCTTGGACCCTGAAAGCAATAGGATGATTCTTGCTCTTAACAAAAGGCTTAAGGGCTGGTGCCACCAGAAAAATATTCGGATCTATGACCATGGGATGTTCTTCACCAAACCAGGATTGAGAGACCCTGGGGGGCAGAATCCATCAAATAGGGACAAAAGAGATCTGGCTCGAGGGCTGGCAAGGCTCATTGACAGGGCTTTAAACTAGGTTTGAAGGGGGAAGAGGATCCAGCAGTCATTTGAGAAGGCACGGAAACTGGTAAAATTGAGCCAAAAACAAACTCAGCAGCACAGTTGAAGTGCATGTATACCAATGCATGCAGCCTGGGCAACAAATAGGAAGAACTGGAGGTTATGGTGTATCAGGAGCGATACGATATAGTTCCTGTAATGGAAACTATTGGTGGGAAGAAGCGCATGATTGGAGTGCCACATTGGCAGGCTACACACTCTTTAGGAGAGATAGGAGAGCATGCAGAGGTGGGGAGGTGGCCCTGTATATTAAAGCAATCCTTGATACCATAGAACTTGACATCAAGGATGATCAAGTAGAGAGCCTATGGGTCAAGGTAAGAGGGATTCCCAATAAAACTGAAATTCTTCTTGGGGTATGTTACAGACCACCAGATCAGGAGGAAGAGGCAACTAGAGACAGTCTCGAGATCAGCTGCCCTGGTTCTTACAGGAGACGTTAATCTGCCTGATATCTGCTGGGAACTTAACACAGCAGAGAGGAGACAGAAGGTTCCTAGAGATAGTTGATGACTGATTCTTGATGCAGCAGGTGAGTGAGCCTACCAGGGAGGAGACTGTGCCTGACCTATTGTTTACAAATAAGGAAGGGTTGGTAAATGATGCTGTGGCTGGCGGAAACCTGAGATGTAGTGACCATGAGATCACAGAATTTTCAATCAGCAGTGTGACGAGAAAGGGCACGAACCAAACCTCCATGCTGGATTTCTGGAGGGCAGACGGTGGACTGTTTAAGGAACTAATTGGAGGGGTACCATGGAAAACAGCCCTTAATGGTAAGGGGGTCCAGGAAGGCTGGACAGACTTTAAGAATGAGCTCATGAAGGCGCAGGAGCAGGCGGTCCCAATGTGCCGAAAAATGAGTCGGAGGGGCAGAAGACCGGCCTGGATGAGCAAAGAGCTCCTGAAAGAACTAGGGGAAAAAAGGAGGATGTACGGCCTTTGGAAAAAGGGGGAGGCAAGTCAGGGTGTGTTTAAGGAAGTTGTAAAGTCATGCAGGAGAGGCAAAGGCCCAGCTGGAACTCAGCATAGCCATTTCTGTTAAGGACAATAAGAAATGTTTCTATANTTTGACACGGTTTCCCATTACAATAAATCCCCGCTGCATCGCGATCTCTCCTTTAAGACCCCGCCTCTTTGTGAAGCAATTTTTTCGCAGTCTGGCTTCTGGAGTCTACGAGATTCCCCAGAGCATGCATGCGCAGTGCATCTGCTTGGCCGAGGGGCAGTGCTAGCTCTCCCTGTGAGGCGGGATGGGCCCACACCCCGGGGAGGGCACGCAGAGAGGGCGCACAATTTCTCCAGCTAAGCCTGGTGTTTAGATCCCC